>JXTB01000077.1:5227-19147 GCA_002914805.1 Parasponia andersonii
GTCAACGAAGGCATTATCAAAAGGTCTTTTATTATTAAGGAAAAATAAAAATCTGCCTGTACCCGTGTAATTTCAATTTATATACAAATGTCACCACATTGATAAAATTTTCTTTAAAATAAGAATTTTTTTGGTCATAAAATGCACTTTCCACTTTCAATTTCAATAACGTATTGTAAGAGTATAACTATATTTAAAAGGACAATTTACTCATTTGGTCAACAGAACCTTTGTCAACATGGATTGTATTTGTACAAAAACTGAAATAACATGGTACGGGTATGGGTTTGACGGTTTGTAATTATTAGAAAGCATTTAATATCACTTTTCCTCCTATACTTTATGTGGGACCTGTTCCTAAGTCATACACCAGGTAGACGATTAAGTGGCAGAACAGGTCACGAATAGGGCCCACCATCCGATATGTGTCAAGAGTGACTAGCTAAAGGCCACGCGAGTCGTACGTGGTACCACACCGGTCATTGGGCCATCTGATGTTAGGGCCGAGCTCATTCCAGACCCTGGATAGACTCGGCCCAGTCCGATCCTTACCTCGACAGATGGGGGTCGGAAGTCTCAAGGGTCTTCCACCAGAGTACAATGGATAGCAACTCACAACTCCAGATCCGGACAGAGCATTTAATGCAATCTTAAATAAGTACGCGCAAGGGGCAAGCCGTCCTGACAGAACGGTGATTTGTCCAAATTTCGTCTCTGACAGACTTGAGCCATAGGGAACGGTGGAAACTAGGCTACAGCGATGCAGGGAGGATCACGGTAATCTCGGTCCGTGACCTTCGGAAAAAGTCTTGATGAAATAGGTACTCAGTCCTGAGGTTGAAAACCAAGAGGTTCACAATTTCAGGACCATATATATATGAGCTATGCGTCCCTTTGAAGGGGGCATGTACGCATACAAAAAGAAATATTTAAAAGTTTACGAACAAGAAATAACGATATACTCATATAGAGCTAAATCCTTGCCACCCTGAATCAAAGAAAGACCAATAACTTAAGCATCGGAGAGTCTTTACAGGTGGCCACCCCCGCCTCTTCGATCCTGCCTGAAGTTCAGTGCACTTTGGAATAGCAAAGACACATGGACAGTTGGAGGACACAGCATCAGCGGTTTAAAGACACATGAACGACTGGTGAGAAACCGATCCAACAGTTTGGCACCGTCTGTGGGAAACGGTTAAGCGTGAGAAAAAGAATAGGAGATTCACGATCGCGCTCTCTCCGAACAAAAGGCCATACAACGTCGGATGGTACCCTCGAGAATGATAACCAGGAGCATACGTCCCGACGCTGAGGAGAGCTTCCGAGAAGCACGACCAGATCTGGAGCAAAAGCTAGATCAGATACTCGCCGCCCTGACAGCAGCAAACCGGAAGGCAGAGATAGCCCACGAGGCCATCTTGGATTTAAGGAACGAAGTCGCAGAGGTACGCAGAGACAATGCCTGCCTCGAAGGGCTACTGGCAAGCGAAACCAGGAGCCAGCGGAGAGAAGATTTTGACGAAGAAGTCCAACAAGAATCTAGAAGCCAACTGCGAGGGGAAGTTCTCGCCCCATCTGGATCGCAGATGCAGGGGGCATGGCAAAGCCAGACGAGACCCCTCCAAACTGGGGCGGCAATGGGCAGAAGACGCCATGGAAGCCCAGGAGATACGCCTCCCGACTGGAAGTAAGAAATGATGGCGGAGTTGAGTAAGAGACTCGGGACCCATCACAACCAGACCCCCAATGATCTGGCAGAGCAAACTATGTGAGGGATCAACTGGACGGCCTTCACCGACTGGATCCAGATGGAGCCTAGGCCGAGAGACTTCACGACCTCGACCTTCAAGCCATTCGAGGGGAAAACCGACCCCCTCGATCACATATACCACTTTCAATAGAAGATGGCCTTGGAAACTAGGGACGAGGCTGTGACCTGTAAAGTCTTCTCTACGACCCTGGCGGGACCAGCCCTGCTATGGTTCAGACAGCTCCCAGAGAAATCCATAAACGGGTTCGAAGATTTCTACAAACTTTTCCTAAAGCAGTACGCCGGTGCCCGGAGACAGCAAAAAACCATGCGAGACCTTGACCGGTTGGAGCAGGCCACACATGAGTCCCCGAGAGAGTACTTGTCGCGTTTCCTGGAGGTGATGTCCCTAGTTCATAACGCCGACTCAGTCCAAGCTGCAGGCTCGTTTGTTAGGAGCCTGTAGCCAGGATCAATGCTATCAGACTATCTCCTTTTAAATCTTCCGTACGATATGGCGGACGTTCAAGCGAAGTCAGAAGGGGTATTTAGGGTGCTGGAAAGCCACCAGAAGGCGTCCAAGACCTCCGCAGTGATAACAACGTCGCCGGTACAAACCCGGGCCCCGTAAGGGGTGAAGAGGCCTTCACCGGACCAAGGGCCGACTCCGAAATAGGAAGCCCCCATTCGAGGCAGTCAAGAAGGTGGCAAGAGGAGGAAGATGCCCCGCGACCCTCTGCCGAAGTATGAGCTCAACATGCCGATCGACATGATCTACCTCCAAAATAGGGACATGGGCATTTTCAAAGACCCGCCCAAATCTGGCGTCCCTGAGCACACGAAGAACAGGAATATATACTGCCAGTTTCACAAAGACTACGGGCACGACACCGTCCACTGCCGCAACCTGGTCGACGGTGGAAGCAGCGTCGATATCCTGTTCCTTAGCACATTCGAGAATATGGGCCTGGATCGAAGCGCACTCAGGCTAACTTGTCAGCCGCTGTTCGCTTTCGACAACACTAAGGTCAGCGCTGCTAAGAGATACTTGGACGTGGACTTTGTCGTCATTGACTGCCAGTCCTCCTTTAACGTCATCATGGGAAGGGGATGGATCCACGCCATGCATGGGGTCACTTCCACCCTCCACTAGGTCTTAAAATGTCTATCAAATGATGGTACCTATACGATAGACATCAAGGGAGACCAGGCATCGACAAGGAAATGCTTTTCAATCGCCCTGAGGGGAGCCGACGCGAGTGTAAGCACCTCGACCGGGGACGGATAGCAATCAAAGGACCGCCTGCCAGCGTACATGAAGCGAGTCGAAGAGGAGTCTGACGGTCTGGAATCCACGATTAAGGAGCTGGTAGCGGTCCCTTTGAAAGAGGCAGAATCGGCGAAGGTGGTTCTAATCGGGGCCTTATTGCCTGAGGAGCAAAAGAACGAGATGTTGGGATTCCTGAAGCAGAACGAGGACGTCTTCGCGTGGTCCCACGAAAACATGCCCGGGATAGACCCTGCGCATGCCTGCCACTAGCTGAACATAGACCCCAATTTCCCTTCAGTCAGGCAGAAACCCCGAAAATTCGTACCAGAGAAAAACAGAGCGATCAACAAGGAGGTGGAGAAGCTGCTGGAGAACGGTCTAATCAGGGAATACGTGTACCCGTGTTGGGTCTCCAACCCGGTGGTGGTGAAAAAGAAAAATGGCGACGACCGTATTTGCATAGACTTCACCAACCTGAATAAGGCCTGCCTGAAGGATAGCTTCCCCCTACCAAGAATCGACTAAATGGTAGATGCGACGGCGGGATTCGACAGATAAGCTTTTTGGATGCCTACTCTGGGTACAACCAGATCCCTTTCTATGCGGAAGACCGAATCCACATGGCTTTTATCATGGAGCGTGGTCTGTACTGCTACAGGTGTACGCCATTTGGCTTGAAGAATGCGGGGGTAATCTATCAAAGGTTCATGAACAAGATATTTGTCGGGCTACTAGGGAGGTCTATATCGACGACATGGTCATAGCAGAGAAGATTCAGACCATTTGAGACACCTAGACAAATGTTTTCAGATTCTGAGGCAATATCAGATATGTCTGAATCCTAAGAAATGCGTGTTTGGGGTGTCCTCTGGTCAATTCCTGGGGCATATCATGAGCAAGAGGGGAATTGAGGCAAACCCGACCCAGCTAACCTCGATCACAAATGTGCAGAGACCTTCGACCATTCGGGAGGTCCAACACCTGGCTGGGAAGATAGCCGCTCTCAGCCAATTCGTCTTCAAGATGTCGGACCGATGCAAGCCTTTCTTCCAATGCTTGAAGAAAAGCTCTACTGATATATGGGGGGAGGAATAGGACAAGACATTGACAGATCTCAAGCTGTATTTGAGTCACCCACCTATCCTGGCTTCCCCAGCAGAGGGGGAGTGCCTCTATGCCTATTTAGCAGTATCCGAAGTAGCGATCAGTGCCGTACTGTTCATCGAGGAAGATGGCAAACAGAAACCAGTGTTTTATATAAGCTGCATGCTCCTAGATGCTGAGACGCGATATAGTGTGGCAGAAAAGCTGGTCTTCGCTCTGGTCAATGCTAAAAAGAAACTCCGGCAGTACTTTGAGGCACACTTGGTCACCGTGTATACGGATTTCCCTATCCGGGAAATTTTAGCCAAGCCAGACCTATTGGGACGACTGACCAAGTGGGCCATCGAGCTGAGAATATACAACATCGAGTATCGGCCTCGAGCGGCGAAAAAAGGACAAGTCATGGTGGATTTCTTGGTGCAAATTGAATCCTTCAGCGAGCTGCACGACTTGTTTCAGATGTCTCAACTTCGCCCCCCTTTAGCCTGGATGCTCTACACCGACGGATCCACGAATACCTCAGGGTTAGGTATCAGGATAGTTCTGCAGACCCCAACGGGTCTCAGAGTTGAGAAGGCATTGAGGCTAGGCTTCCAGGCGACTAACAATGAGGTGGAGTACGAGGCATTGCTGCAAGGCCTTGAGCTGGCTCTGCACTTCGGAGTGGAGAACATCGCAGTAAAGACTGACTCGCAGTTGATTACGGGTCAGGTCAGGGGAAACTTCGAAGTAAAAGAATTGAGGTTGCACAAGTACTTCTCCAAGGTAATGGGGGCAAAAGCTCACTTTAGCAATTTCGATATTGAACTGATTCCCAGGAAGATGAACCAGAGGGCCGACGAGCTAGCTAAGAGTGCATCAATCGGGGGTACAGCTGGAAGTACAGAAGTTCTCCTAGAAGGTGAGAACATGGAGGACTCCCCGCAAACCCCTGCATGCCATATGTTTGCAACCGAAACTGCTGACGAAGGGTGGATGAAACCCATCACCCAGTATTTGACACTGGGGAACCTGCCCGCGGACCACCGAGAAGCAAGATCAGTCAGATTGAAGGCTGCCAGGTACTCGATGGTGGGGGAACAACTATACAGGAGATCGACAATGGGTCCGATGCTGTGGTGTATAGGTCCCGTCGAAGCGCAAAAACTGATAGAGGAAATCCACGAGGGAGTATGCGGCAACCACTCTGGCAGATGCAGCCTCGCCCACAAGGCTCTAACGGTCGGATACTTCTGGCCATACATGATGATAGAGGCGGCCCGATTCGTCAAGAAATGTGATAAGTGCCAGAGGTTTGCCCCAATGAAATGCCAGCCCGCGGAGGTACTTCATTCGAACATAACTCCTTGGCCGTTTACCAAATGGGGTCTGGACATCGTCGGAGAGCTCCCCAGAAGTCCAGGGGGAAGGAGGTACGCCCTATTGGCCACGGATTACTTCACCAAATGGGTAGAGGCTAAAGCCTACGTGACCGTTAGTAAGGCAGACACGATTAATTTTATCTGGAAGAACATAATCTGTCGATTCGGGATCCCGAAAGAGATACACGCCGATCATGGCACACAGTTCCAAAATGCTAAGCTCAAGAAGTTGTGCGAACTGTATGATATAAGGCTCAGTTTCTCTTCCGTGAACTACCCTCAGGGGAATGGCCAAGCAAAGGCAACGAACAAAGCCATATTCAGCAACATCAAAAAGAACTTACAGGAGGCTAAAGACAAGTGGTTAGAAGAACTGCCGGCCGTTGTGTGGGCCCATCGAACCACGGAGCGGAGGTCGACTAAAAGAACACCATTCGCTATGGTCTACAGATCAGAGGCTGTGATCTCGACCGAGGTCGGCCTCCCGACCCTCCGCTCCGAAGTGGTAAGAGATGCCCCCTTAAACGAACGCCAGCTAAGCCGTAACACAGACCTCCTGAAAGAAACGAGAAACATGGCCCTGGTCTACCTGGCTTCATACCACCAGCAGGCTAGGTCCTACTACGCAAAAAAGGTTAGTGCTCGACGATTTAACGCCAGGGATTAGGTCCTGAAAGTTAGAATAGGGAATTCCTTGAAACTAGACTCTAATTGGATCAGACCCTATGAGGTGATCAAAGTACTCGACAATGGTGCCTATATCCTGAAAGAACTCAAAACCGGGAAAAATTTGCCGAACACGTGGAATGCTCAGCACTTGAAAAAGTATCACGTATAAGACACATGCATATGATGTAAGACCATGTGAATGCTTATATTATTGAAAAGCTTAAATCCAAAACAGGTCAAGTTCCCTTTTTGCCGCATAGATTCATCTTTTGGATTGCTATGGAAAAGGGGTCTGCCCACAGTAGCAGACCCTATGCACTATTCACGCGTGAGACCCATATGAACGCTTATATTATTAAAAAGCTTAATTCCGAAATAGGTCAGGTCTTCTGCTACACGGAAAAATCATACCAGGTTGCCACGGAAAAGGGTCTGCCAATAGTAGCAAACCCTACGTTTTGTTTGCATAGGCAAAAAATCATACCGGGCTGCTACAGAAAAGGGTCCGCCCACAGTGGCAGACCCCATACCTCAGTTGCACAGACAAAAAATCATACTGGGTTGCCACGGAAAACGGTCTGTCATAGTTGCAGACCATACGCACTATTCGCGCAATCAACGATCGTACTATGGGAATCACATCGTGCAATAAAATGCTTGCCGATAGCCCGAGAAAACGTACGAAGAGGAAAGAGCTGCACAACAAAAAACTTGCCAGCAGACCTCGAAAACGATCATACTGTGGGGATCACGTCGCTTGTCGACGACCCGAGAAAACGTACAAAGAAGAAAGAGCTGCGCAACCAAAAACTTGCCAGCAGACCTCAAAAACGATCGTACTATGGGAATCATATCGTGCAATAAAATGCTTGCCGATGGCCCGAGAAAACGTACGAAGAGGGAAGAACTGTGCAACTAAAAACTTGCCAGTAGTCCTCAAAACGATCGTACTATGGGAATCATATCGCGCAATAAAACACTTGCCGATGACCCGAGAAAACATACGAGGAGAAAAGGGCTGCACAACCCAAAAGCTTGCCAGCAAACCCTCTAAGGAACATTTTAGCTATACGAAGAGCTAAAGGAAAGTAAGGTCGGGATCCATCCGTTGGAAGTGGATCCTCCCTAAGGAACATTTTAGCTATACGAATAGCTAAAGGACAGCAGGGTCGGGATCCACCCGTTGGAAGTAGACCCTCCTTAAGGAACATTTTAGCTATACGAATAGCTAAAGGACAGCAAGGTTGAGATCCACCCGTTGGAAGTAGACCCTCCCTAAGGAACATTTTAGCTATACGAATGGCTAAAGGAAAGCAAGGTCGTAATCTACCCATTGGAAGTAGACCCTCCCTAAAGAACATTTTAGCTATACGAAGAGCTAAAGGAAAGCAGGCTCTACCCGGGGGATGGTTTAATTGTGCATGGGCAGGATGTGAACGGATTTGGAGTCTATCCATTGGAAGTAGTCCAGTACCAGACCAAACGTGAAGATAGAAATTAAGATTAAAGTCTGTTTATTATGTCCTAAAAATACAAAGCGCACGGTCAATAGTGACGCACACTCGTAAGCCCTATTTACAGGAGGCAGGTCACGAACGGACTCGCAGGGAGATATCAGAGTGGTAGTGTCCTGTTTGTTCCTGGTAAAAGCCGAGCCTAGGCCTTTTCCTTTGCAGTGACGGGTCCAAATAATGGTCGACCAATCCCTGGAGCTGATTCCGAGCGCGGTCCCATTTGGGGTCGGAGAAGTCCAGCCACACGCGCGAGTCGAACTCTGCCAAAACAAGTCATAACAGAAGTTATACCTCCTTAAAACCGGATGAGCCAAAGCTCACATCCCTATCTCCAGAACTAATCTTGTCAGTCATAGCTCGAGGAGGACTCACTAATAGTCTGAAATCGTGTCCATCCGAGTCATCCATAATTATTTATGCGGACGGCTACAATAAGGTTTGACTTTACCCCAGACGCGGTCAATAAAAAAAAAGAAAATAGACTAAAGAGAATTGCACTCTTCTTATTATTTATACGGAGGGTTACAACGAGGGTCAGCTTTATAAATGTACAAAATTAGGGACCCTAATTACCTCTGGCCAGGGGAGTGCAGCCAGTCCCGGCGCTTGGACCAGCCCCGGTGGAGGATGGCATACTAGGGTCGGATTCATCACTGGATAAAATGACCGTACTAGACCCCTCACCAGTTGAGACCCCAAGACCAGGCTGACCGCTAGGGGCTTCCAAAGTTTGATCTGGCAGACCGGAAACAGGGATAAGCTCTTTGGCAACAGAGGCGGATGTAGAGGGCCCGTCCTTTTCCACAGCAAGCATCTTCAGCACGTCAGCGGGGTACGTGATGCTGATTCCATCCCCAAGCTGCTGCATGTAGTACTTGACGGAATAGTGGTCCCTCTTGACGCCTTTCTGCTCGTCAAACTGGTCTGGCGTTACCACCTCAGCGTGGCCTTCTAATTCTCTGTTCTCCCAGCCAGACCTATAACTTTCCACAGAAAGGACATCTACCTGCCTCTGGTACTTCGTTTTCAGCTTCTCTGCGTCCGCCAGCCTATCCCTCAGTGCCGCCGGCCTTAGCTCCGCTTGCCGCTGTGATAAGTCGACCAAAAAAGTGTTAAAGTCAGCAAGGTCCTCACCATGTTTGCGAGACATCTCTACATGAGTACTCATCAGATTTTTGTGATCCAAGTAGAGATGTCGATTTACCTCATTGGACCGATCAAGTCTGTGTTATAGGGAGTGGGCCTCTAGCTTGGCTTTCGCCTCGGCTTTCCTCGCTTCTTTGGTGTCATCGATAGCCCTATCACGAGCGACGAAAGCCAGTCCTATCTCTGCCTCTGCACTCTGCAGTTCTTGCTCCTTGACCCTGAGCTCGTTTTGAGCCAGTCTGATAGCCTCAGATTGAGCAAGCTTGTCGGCCTCCGCCTCGACCAGTCTCGCAGCCAGCTCCTCGCGCCTGGTCCTCTCGACACTCAGAGCATGAGCCACCGCGCTGCTGACCCTCGCCTCATCGAGGCTCCGATATAAATCGAAGTCAGTCCTCAACTCGGCAAGGGAGGCCTCGCTGCGCTCGGCCAGTACAAAGTGGGAGTTTAGCTCCTCGATCAAATCCCTAATGCGAGAGGAATAGAAAGACCGGATGGCGGCCAGCTACAAGTTAAACGAAAAAAAAGGGGTCAGCTTCTAGCAAGGATGCTGAGAAATGTAGAGGGAACCGAATGAACCAAACTTGCGCGAAGGTACGGCTGGCAATAAGCTCGATGTTCTCCAAAGAGAGCGCCTCCAGCTCCAGCTCCGCGGCTGGACCCTCTCTTTGGGCGTTGCCCACGCCTGAGGAATGCGGCTCCGCCCCGCCAACCGTGAGGGCACCCTTCCCCCAGCTAGGCATGCCTCCGAAGCAGCGGTGGCAGGGACAAAGGAAAGCTGGGCGTCGCCGAGCGCACAGCCAGTGGTGGCAGGGGGCGGCACATCCTCGGCAGAAGACGCCACGGCAGCCCCCGCTATGTCAGTAATTTCGGTTGCCATCCCCCTTGGAGCACCGCCCAAGTGTGATTTTTCGATCTTGTCTTGACCATTCCCTTCCGACGGGCCACTGCGCGTGGACCTTCTTCTCCTCAGGAGAGTCAGCGTGGCCCCGTTATCATCACTGTCAGAAGAAGGGGCGACCCTTCCCCCCTTCTTTGCCAGGCCCTCTATTTCTTTGGATGAGCCGGCCTCGTGGCACGGCTTTATTGGGACCGGAGGGGGGGGAAGACAGTCGAGATTTCAACCTCGGAGCCCCCCCACTGAGCTCGGCGATCTCCCCACCAAGGCGAACAGCACTCGACCCCGCGTTCGTTTTCAACCCAGAGTCGGGGGAGGAAGAGGTTGGTACAGCAGACCCCTCGGGCAGACTCAGGGGCATCCCCTTGCCATGTACAGCCCGTGTGGCCGGCGTCTCCCCAGACAGAGGCAACATATTTAGATCACGGTCATAACCTAATCGACGAAACTCAAGGATGCGGAAATGAACCCACCTCTAGCCCTCTTAGTGGCGGCGGATTCTTCCCTATGGAGCCTGATGCACTCTTTGGCCACGAACCTCACAGCCTCTTCGAGCTCGTGGCTAGTCGGCGCCACCAGGTCATTGGAGCCCGCCAACTAGCTTGAAGCCGTAACCTGATGACCCACCATGGCGATGCGGTTGTGCTCGTCCTGGCGGAATCGGTTCAGGGCAGAGGCATCAAGTCGACTCCGCAGGTACTTCGTGATAACCCAGGTGTCCAGGGGGAAGGGAAGGTATGAGACCATCCTGAGCATCATATTAATCACCAGGGTGTTGAGGACGGCCTGGATGTGTCGGTAGCCTCTAGGAGATCGGAAGATGACGATCTCTTCCAGGCCTTTGATCCGCCCCGCCGACAGATGCGGCTCGAACCTGTTTTCTTCTACAGAGGCTGCACAAGACAAAATAATGTGAGCAATAACAGACGACGAGAACGTAGACCCGAAAATCACGACCTAGCACTTACTCTGCAGGAAAAATGAGGGAATTTGGAAGTGCTCTCCATTTACCCAAGGGGAGCACCACGCCCCTCCAACGACGTATATCCTAGAGTGAGAGTCCCATTGCTTATCTAACCTCGGCAAGCCCCAGAAAATATGACGTCCCGGGAGCGGTTGGAGGTAAAAGGTGGGGTAAGAACTCTTTTTGAGGATGAGGATGAGTTTGTAAGCATAAAAGACCACCTCCAGGTCGATATGCAGGTTATAGAGAACTGACAGGGTAGAAAGTCCCATCAGAATCATGACCCCGTTTGCATTTAACTGCATCGGATGGATCCCCGTCAAAGCGAAGAATTGGTGGATCAGAGGAGGAAGAAGGAATCGCAGCCATTCCAGATGTTTTCTGCCCAAAATAATAGAGCCTTCAGGGGCAGAGGGACGAAGATACCAATCCGCGGGGCCCTCGACCCTTTGCAGCGTCACTCCGCCGGGGAGGCAGAGCTGTCTCCTCAGTGAATCCAACTTCGAATCCACGATGGGGCGCAACTCCTGAACTTGATTCAAGGCCATCGTTCTGGATACGATCGAAAGAGAAAAAGTCTCTAGAAAAAGAAGAAGTCGGGAACCCTAAGATTTTGCGAGTTTGGAATAATTGAAGATTTTAGTAAAGTAGCAAATGAGCGTAAATGTGGCTTTTATAGAGGGGGAACCGAAGAGTTTTTCTGGAAAAAGGGAGGGCAAGGGAGACCGAACAGTCGGAACTTCAAAATTTAAAAAAATTTTATTACATAGGATGGCGTGCCTCTGCGTCGGTGAGGGAGAGCCACGTGTATCCCTCAAATTGGAAGAATAGAGAAACGATTTCCCCACTTGATGGATACGAATCCATCAAGTAGGGAAATGGGGGCAGTTGTGGGATCCGTTCCCAAATCATACACCACGTGGATGATTAAGTGGCAGAACAGATCACGAGTAGGATCCACCGTCCGACATATGTCAAGAGTAACTAGCTAAAAGCCACACGAGTCGCATGTGGTACCACACCGGCCATTGGGCCGTCCGAGATTTGGGCCGAGCCCATCCCAGACCCTGGATAGACTCGGCTCAGTCCGATCCTTACCTCGATAGCTGGGGGTCGGAAGCCCCAAGGGTCTTCCACCAGAGTACAGTGAATATCAACTCACAGCTCCAGACCCTGACAGAGCATTTAATGCGATATTGAATAAGTGCACGTAAGGGGCAAGCCGTCCTGACAGGACGGCGATTTTTCCAAATTTCGTCCCTGACAGACTCGAGCCATAGGGGACGGCAGAAACTAGGCTACAGAGGTGCATGGGAGATCACGGTAATCTCAGCCCATGACCTTCGGAAAAGGTCTTGATGAAACAGGTACTCGGTCCTGAGGTTGAAAACCAGGAGGTTCACAATTTCAAAACTATATATATATGAGCCATGCGTCCCTTTGAAAGGGGCATGTACACATACAAAAAAAAATATTTAAAAGTTTACGAAAGATATACTCATATAGAACTAAATCCTTGCTACCCTGAATCAAAGAAAGACCACTGACTTAAGCACCGGAGAGTCTTTGCAGGTGGCCACCCCCACCTCTCCGACCATGCCTGAAGTTCAGAGTATTTTGAAATAGTAAGGATACGTGGACAGTTGGAGGACACAACATCAGCGGTTCAAAGATACGTGAACGGCCAGTGAAAAACCGATCCAACACTTTAGACTATTGATCTCCCTTTGCTATGGAACTTTGAAATGTGTCACTGGAAAGAGTACTCTATTTTTTATTCTCCTTTTTTTATTCTTTTTTTTTTTCTCTCTCTAAAAGATAAGGATTTTATTACTGAAAAAAAAAAAACTCAAAGTAGATGCCACAGTGGGGCAGCGGGAGCAACCTGCCGGATAGAAAAAAGTCCTGAACTTCCTGGTCTAAAAGCCTATGAAGCCAATTCGTTAGCTGGTCGAATAAAGGCACAGGGAATGGGAACGAGAATTTGAAATATTCCTATGTTTGTTACGAGTTGTATTTTTCAACACACGAGAACGTGAATCCTATGAGTTCACTAAGCTATACTCTGGAGTAAAACCAAACCCTTCAAAATATATGGATTTTAAATTAATCCTAATCTCAAATGTACGAGCCCATAATAGTAAAATACATGATTTCTTCTAATAAATAAAATTTTATGATTTTTTAAAAGAATATATATTTATTTTATTATAAAACGATGCCTAAAAATATGATTATTTGATATATTTCTTTCAAAATATTATAAATTAATATATTCTCACGTGCAACTAAATACAATTTTTGAATATTTTCAAGAATTATGAACGAAATTTTAATGTGTAACTAAACACCATAATTCGGATTTCTATACTAGCACGTCACTCTCCTTAATTTTCCCATTAATCAAAAAATTTGGAACTCTCCGTAGTAAACAACCCCTAAAGAAGGAGACAGAAAGCTTAAACACTTGAAAGGCCATAATGACCAAAACGTGAGTTGGGAAAGGATTAGTTGTTGTAATCATTTCTTGAGAATCTGAGTAGAAGTCGTCCATCACCCAAGTTGGATTCGGATAAAATTCCAAAGCGAACTTGAGAGCTAAGAACTCATCTTCAAATGGGGAATTAGCATCGGCTTACAAGGTAGAATGCACCAGCACCAAAATCCCAAACCACCAAAGCAATAATGCTCCATCCAGATGAACACTGTCTATGTTCGATCTTTGATTCCTCTGTATATTCCTTCCACTCAATTGGTGGCGAACTAAATAGCTTTCACAGATAGGGATATAAGGAATAAATGGATAACTGACTCTGGACCTGGAGAGCAAAGAGAGCACTCTTAAGATGGAGAGCTAAAAGTTGAGTACAATCTTTCTCCAATTGGTAGAACATCAAGAGCTATGCGCCATAGTTGTAACTTCAAACGTTCATGGATTTCAGCTTTCCACCTATTCTTCCAAACTATATCTGGTTCATCAAAGCCTTGTTTAGTACTCAAATAAGCATTTTTATTCTTTATTATCTATTTTCACTTCTCGATAGGTGAACTTCACTAAAGTATCTCACATTTAAATAATATAACATAGTATATAATGAAGCCCAAACAAGTTCGAAGGCTTATGCCACCTCGTTAAAAACAGATTTAAAGAATTGTACAAAATTTTCTTCTCATTTTCATTAGTTAGCCTTACGTCTAATTTTTTTTCCCCCTTAACAAAGCTGTCATATCATACCATTTGATGTTT
>JXTB01000077.1:19235-42989 GCA_002914805.1 Parasponia andersonii
AGAACTTGTACCTTTTATTTGAATGATATAGTTTTTGGGGTTATAGGTAATTAAATAGAAAATCATACACTGATTGTAATTTGCAAATTTATCTCTATTAAATGCTAACCAAGACAAATTCTAAGTTACCAATCCACGTAAAATTATGAAAGATGTGTACACCTACACTACAAAATAGTAGGCAATTAGGGGTAGAAAAATTGTAATGACCGGCTAAGCTCGTTAGTGCTCCTTGCCTAAAATGACTGTCAGGATGCTCACTCACACCAATGTGTAGCAGCAGATATTAAACATAGATGGTCCCATGCATTCAATGTCCTTATTGGACCTCTTCACAAACTTAACCTTTTCTTTTCTCTTCTTGACTAAAGATAATCTCAACCAATTAGATTAGCCATTCCAAAGACTAATTTAATTAATATGTAATAAACGATTCTCTAGTTGTTTTGATATTTTTAATTAACTTTCAAACAAAAAAATGAAAAAAATAAAAATACAACTAATATGAATCGAATCATATGGGATCAAGTGTTTAAAGATGTGGTACTTGACTGTTAGGTTGTTCATGTGGGGTGAACAAAGCTAGCCATGAATTAGGATTCACCGAATTTTTGATGTCTATTACGTCAAATCCCAACGCTGTATTGGTTATACTATTAAGCAAAATGCATATTGAGCTTTTGCTTTGATTTTCCACGCTAACCAGTCGATGTCTTGGCAATCAGATTCTAAAGCTGTTCTCAATTGAACACATCATTCATGCACCGTACTATGTTTCTCTCTCTTGGAAGCATTATTACCAAACTCAGATGTGATTTTGGGTTTTCTGCCATGTGAAATGCATTTCTAAAGGACTCTGATGATCACCATTCATGCCTCCATAAAAGATCTTATTGGTGTGAAAAGCATGGTAGACATGACATTATCAATCATCATTTTATTCACGATGTAGACATTTTAAACTCTTTGAATCAATTTTACAAACACAACTGTTGTTTTCACCGATTTTACGCGTTCTGAGCTTAATACTTTTCGAACATAGTACCTCATTTAACGCAATTACCCTCTTATATAATCAAATCCAAGAATATCTATCAGTATTTGATCCAACAAACGCCACTCTTAAAAACTTTTGGAAGCCACGAATTCCATTTTGGTTCTCAATCTGACCAAGTGTTTCGATAATGCTCTTACATCTCAATCAACATCTCTTTTAACTGATAATAGAAAAAAGTGAGACAATAAAAAGTATTTTTTTTAAGGCTTTGCCCCCTGCTCAACTGTGATATGTGAACTCTGATCTTTTGATATTGACACATTGTCTTCTCTACTCTTTCTTTCTTTTTCCCCCACCTTCGTCCATGCTTTGATTCAACAAAAGGCACTGTTATTGAATCCACATGAAGTATGAAGGGCCAATATTTAAGCGTAATGTAACCAATACATATACGAAATGTCTATTAATGTTTATGGTCTCATTTTTCAGTACAAGCTAGACATTTTTTCCGAGTAATGAACTTTCATATTTTTCTCTGGAGAATTCTACTTACTGATCACGATTCACAAAGAGACAATAGAGAGGGGATAGAGGTATGGAATCTGAATCATTTGATTGTGTATGATCAATAATTGTGTGGTTTTCATTCAATAGTGGAACAATAAAAAGGACTATTAGTATTGAATGTTACTTTTTCTTAAATAAATATCTACAATTAATCTTTTCTCTCTAATCGACAATAATAACATGGGACGACTTGGTTGTACCAAGACACTAAAAAGTTAGCAACTTGGTCTTCTAAGAATCTAAATCATATCAAAACCCAAGAAAATGGGGTAAAATGAATAAAATAAAATGTAACAGAAGAAGGAGAAGGGAACAAAAACTAAAGCCATTTGAGTCGTAATTATTGGATCGTTTAAGTCTGAATTATATGGGCTGTTGAAGCAAGCAACGCATGGACAAGTTCCCCTGAGGACATGTTTTATGGTTTTATTTACTTTATTTTTCAGCTATAATTGGTATGTTGTAAGGATCAAATTCTAGGCTTCCATATGAACCATGGCACAAGAAGTCTGAATCTGGTCTGTGGAGTTAAATACCGCCCATTTGGATGTTTTTTGGATTAGACATGAGAAAGCAGCCAACGAAACAGCTCCTATTGCAAAATATCTATTGTTAAGCATAGTTTCCGAAAATTTATTCTCTAAGCATTTTAGTAACATAGTCTGTGATAAATTCAAAAACTAAATATGAACAGAGATAATTTTAAGTCAAAGCTTTAGAATCAAGCAGAAGTCTTTGTTAAGGTCAAGAATTTCTCCTACTTCTTTGTACCTCAAATTAATGACTTTAGATGAGTACTAAATGTGAAAATATCTTCTTTTTTCTGGCTAGAAGAAATTTTTGCAACATTTGCTCAAACCCCATAAATGGTTTGCCACTTGCTTCACTAGTTGCTTGACACCTGTCCCCTTATTCCTAGTTAAGGGACACATAAGCAATCCAACCACAGGAAAACACATCTTTGGGATTATTATTTTTGGTATTAGGTGTTGCCCATGCACGTAATACTCGATCAACACGCAAGAACAGATTGTTGGGAGTTCAACCAATTAAAAGATACGTCAAACCATAAAAAATGAAACAAATTAAAAAAGAAAGAAAGAAAAGAAAACCAATTGAAAGAAATATAATTGCCAAAGAAGAGAGAAAATACCCAATAGGAAAAAAGAAATTAATATACCAAAAATAAATATAGATACCTCATGAAGAACATATTAGAAAAGATTGGGAACAACATTTTCATATGCATTAATTTGTTGGTGCATTCAGCCCTTAGAACAAAAAGTTAATTGGTGGTGGGTATTAATTATGCTTTCGCTTTGAAACCCTTAAGTCAAAAGATTTGTCCTTATGAGCATAATGTCAAAGCCAATGTATCAACATCCATTATATGTGCTAATTGAAATTTTGATTCCACAACAATTGCTCTAACTTTGAGATGCAATGTTAAAGCAAGAAGGAAAAACATAATGCAATGGAGAGTTTTTCTTTGAATTTTTGAAAAATGAATGGTGCACCAGCGTTTTAAAATACTCAATAAACACCATAAGAACCCATTAATATTGTAGATTTTTACTTAATTAAAAAAAATGTGTCTATCATCATATCAGTTGAATAGCCAACACAGATAATGAGAGTTGATTTAAAGGGCTGAAGATATATGTCTCGAGACATTTTTATTATCTCTTTTGAAGAGTTATGTGGCTATAATATCTCATATATGGGTATTAGTAGGTCGAATCGAGCTTGCTTATTCTTATGGTTTATATATAATCCTACTTTTACACTTAATTTAGTTGAAGGAGATTATTGTATAAAAAGACTAAAAAGAAGGCAAAAAAAAAAAAAAAAAGAAAAAAATTGTAGAAAAGGTACTTTTGATGGACGAGGAGAAAAGAAAGAACTGTTTGACCTAACTTATAATGCGCTTGCAAATAAGTATATGTAAAACAAAACAAAGGGCTTTCATGCCCCAAAGAAAAAAACAAGTGAAAGTTTATAATTCTTTTTTTTTTTTTGTCAATGAAAATTGAAAAACAAAAAAGATTGATTATATTAATAATTAATTTCTTCCTCTTTCTATCTACTCTCTCTTATATGTGGAGCCCATGGGTGCCCATATGCATTGCTGGCTTTCAGCCATCGCTATGTTCGTTTTCTTTTATAGGGCTTTGTCTGCTCAGAAAAATAAGACAAGGGAGAAAAAAAATAAAAAATAAAAAATAAAAATAGAGTTTTATAGTTCCTTCGTTTCAATTACACTGATTCATTCATACCCACCTCTTCAATCTTCAAATTGTTTCTCTCTCTTTCTCTATATTCATCTTCTTCGTCTTCTTCCTCTGTATCTGTAATTGCCCAAAACAATAAAACCCAATAAAATTTAAAGAAAAAGAAGGTGACCCATATCCAAAAACCCTTTGCCAACACACTTTGATTTGATCGATCTATAGATCTAAACCTTTCAAACCCCCCATGTATCGTTTTGTCTCCTTTAGATCTCCATCGTTATCGTCTCCTGTGATTATCTAGCTCAACTCAACTGATCAAATATATTTTTTTTTAAATATTGTAAGTTTATCTTTCTTCCTTCTTTTTATCTTTTTTTTTTTTTTTTCCTGAAAAATCTGATTTTTGTTAATTTGTAATTTTGTTTGATTGGTTTTTTTGACTTTGAATTTTTCCTAGTGTTTATCTTGTTATTGGGTGCTACGAGTTGGTGAATAATTTGCGGTCCTAGAGGAGAATGTAGAGGTTGATTTTTTGTGTCAATGTTATCACTGTCATTTCCTGGTAGTTGTTTCTTTGTTTTCGAGCAAAAATGGAGGTGGGTTTTGGATATCAAGCCATTTTGTTCTGCTTTGCAATGTGGTTGTTAATTGGAATCTTGATAGGGTCTATATTGGGTCCACGAAAAGATATCAAATTGTTGTTAATTGGGTTACTTTTTCTTGTAAGTTATGGGAGTGATTTTGGTTTTAATAGTGTATAATTTGGTGTGCAGGGGAGGAGGGGCTGGTGGAGTTTCTCATTGGATTGGACTGTTATTGCATCCATTTTTGGATGTGGAGGTACAGGAGGCTGGCTCGGGTGAAATGAGGGATGTTATCAAGGTTGATGAGCTTTCTGAGGGCCTGCTGGCTGCCGTCCTCGGACCGGTATGTTCCCGCAGGTTCGGACGCAGCCGGTCGGCAAGAAGGGTTATTATGGTACAAAGACGCAGGGCAGCACATGAATGGTGAATTCTCAATGGCTGTTGTGCAGGCCAACAATTTGCTTGAGGATCAGAGCCAGATTGAATCCGGTTCATTGAGCTTGCTTGACTCTGGCCCGTATGGCACATTGGTCGGAATATATGACGGCCATGGTGGTCCCGAGACCTCACGTTACATCAATGATCACCTATTCCAGCATCTCAAAAGTAATGTTAGCCCAAACAGATTTTTTTTAACATAAATTTGTTCTAGTAGTAGATTAGGTGGAACCTTTCAGCCACATATGTATGAGAAACTAGAAAGGAAGTCCTTCATTGTTTTCAAGCGCTATTGTCATTATTAACATATGAAGTGTTTGCTATTAGAGCTTAGTATCGAGTCATTGCAGCTGATGATTGCATTTAATATTGCTTTTCTTCGCAGGGTTTACTTCAGAACAACAGTCCATGTCAACTGATGTGATTCGTAAAGCATATCAAGCTACAGAAGATGGGTTTATAGCTTTAGTAACGAAACAGTGGCAGATGAAACCACAGCTCGCAGCCGTTGGATCTTGCTGCCTTGTTGGTGTGGTCTGTGAAGGCCTCCTTTATGTTGCCAACCTTGGAGACTCCCGTGCCGTGTTGGGGAAACTTGTCAAGGCAACTGGGGAGGTTTTGGCCAGCCAGCTGTCAGCTGAACACAATGTTGCCCTAGAATCCGTGAGACAGGAGATGTATTCTTTGCACCCTGATGATTCACAGATTGTCGTTTTAAAGCATAATGTCTGGCGGGTCAAGGGCTTAATACAGGTAAGAATGATGATTTTAATTATCTCAGAACATATTTATGCGCTAGTGAATTGATATATGGTCTCTTTTTCCCGTTGTTCTAAAGCCCTAGCTGAATCATTTTCTTCTAAAGTAATCTTTCTGCTAAATCTATTTGAAATAGTTGGAATGAGTATATTCCATTTCGTTTGGTTTCCTCCTGATTTTGTCGTAAATAAGTCATCGCAGGTTTTATGTTTTATGTTTTGTATACAAGTTGTGGCTCAAACATGCCAAGACTTAGATACTAACAAGAATATAATACTGGCTTCATGCCATTTACTTGGACTTGTTATCTAATCTGTTTTGTTAGAATAACGATGTAGCACTCGTAATTATTCAGTTAAAAAAGTGATTATATAGACTAAGGATTCACAGGGTGATTTCAGAAGTTAAAGTAATGGTATTAACGTAGTATATAAATGTTATAGAGAGAAGTACGTGGGGGCATTTACAGTTCCAACACTCATACAGCTTTTAATGGGGGCTGTTATGGGCAGATACTTGTGGTTGAACTTGTTGGCCACAAGCACTGCTTTCAGATCAATGTGACTACAGGGAGAGGGTGATGTAAAAGTAGTGAGACTTCTTGTTATCCTTGAAGAAACAGTGTTCTCGTAATGTTTAGAGTATCAACTAGAACATTGAAGTCAATTGGCTCTCAAATCTAATAATTTTGTGAGTAACTACTATGGTTTGAACTCAAGATCTTATATCTTTCTATTTTTGAACTTCTCTTTTTTTCTTTTGCAGGTTTCTAGATCTATTGGTGATGTATATCTGAAAAAGGCTGAATTCAATAGGGAGCCATTATATGCCAAGTTTCGCCTTCGGGAACCTTTTAAGAAGCCAATTTTGAGCTCCGAGCCATCAATTACTGTGCATGAACTTCAACCTCATGACCAATTTGTCATATTTGCCTCTGATGGACTTTGGGAGCACCTGAGCAACCAGGAAGCAGTTGATATAGTCCAAAATCACCCACACAGTGTAAGATATTCATCTTATCACAGAAAATGTTTGTTTAATTTGTGGATTTCTTAGACAGGGAATTATTAACATCTAGATATACGTAGTGATCTGTTCCAAGTCAGTATTAACACATAGCTAGACCTAGTAATCTGTATCTTATGTTACACACCAATAAGTTGCTTTGAAGACTCTATGGAGTTCTTTGGATCATTTACTGCTTTCCCCATATATATGTGTGTGTGTGTGTGTGTGTGTGTGTGTGTGTATGTATGTATGTATGTATACACATGCTTTAAACAATTTGGTGTCATTTATGATTGGTGCATTGCCAATCATTCAACTATTTTGATCAATGATCAAGTTTTCTCTAATGTTTCTGGAGTAAGTGTGTAACACCTAAATCTATATATATATATATGTATATACATATATGGGCACCAATCCAGTAGGTATTTTTTTTCTTTACCTATGTATAGGTATTAATTTGGCCAATGAAAATTTAACATGCACATTTTTTATTAGAAAAAGTAAGAGAGAGAAAGAGTATTAATGATGCACGTCTTTTCATGCTCTTTATTATAGTCATTGGATTTCTATTAGATAGTGATCCAACGGCTAAAAAAAAATACATACTTATAGATAAAAAAAAATACCTATTGGATTGGCAACCTATATATATATATATATTTTTTTTTTTTTCTGATTTCGATAAATTGATTGCCACTCTTAAAGGGCTTACCTTCCAATTTATGTTCTTTAGAGATGTAAGCTTTACAAGCATTGAACATTTCTGCTCATGAGAATAGGCATCGATCATTTCATTTGGGAAGTTTTTATTATGGATTCTTCTTGCTCCCACAAGACTTTAATTCTTGAACCATTTTATTAATCGAATTACATGGTTTCTGTACCTTTTAAAGCCAAAAGCAACTGTTTCTACATTTTTCAATTTATGTGGGTGCTTATGGCCAAAAGAAACTGTCGCTGCAAAGGTTTTATAATCTCCTACTGACTTGCATCAAACGCTATGTTAGAATTGCTTCCATAGAAAGGAAAAGGAAAGAGAATTTCACCAGCTTGTTTGTTTGCAGGGAAGTGCCCGGAGGCTTGTGAAAGCTGCCTTGCAGGAAGCAGCCAAGAAAAGAGAAATGAGGTACTCAGATTTAAAGAAAATAGACCGTGGCGTCCGCCGGCATTTCCACGATGACATCACCGTAATAGTCCTATTTCTTGACTCAAATCTTGTGAGCAGAGCCAGTTCGGTCAGGGGCCCAACTTTGTCTTTGAGAGGGGGTGGTGTTAAAATACCTGCAAAGACTATCCCCCCGTGCGCTACACCAATGGATCTCAATAGCGCATGATGAACAAACCCGGGGAGGCTCACGACTGCTGTTGTACCTAGTGTTACCCTTCTCTGAAGTCGAAACTTTGGTGATCGATCAGCTCTGTAAATCCAGGAGAGATTGAGAGAAGGTGCAGTCAATTAATTATTTTACTGTACTATGTAACATTAGACTTGGGACATGTATTTTATTTAGTTTCTGAGAACTGGAGCAGAAGTAAAAGGAAAGAATCAGAGAAAAGTAGCGCTTCAAAATTGATGCTGTGAAGATTCTTTCATCAGGACTATCATCTCTACGGATTCTTTTTTTAATTTTTTTTTTCCAGAGTTTTTGCGTTATGTAAATCGTATGTGAAATGCCATTCCTGAAAATTCAAATCTCTGTGCCTTGCTGTTTTTGCAATATTATCTCCTGAAGGTACCACTTGAAGAATGGTTACCCTTATAGTGATTTTTCTGGTGCATTGTATAACGATTCTTTTTTCTTCTTTTACAAATTGACTTTTGTGGGGTTTATTGGCCTAAAGGGACTATATTGATCTTATGGGGTCTACCTTGACCTTTATTCTACATTAGTTGGGGATCCAAGAACAGTTTCTTGGTTTCTTTTTCTTTCTTTTGGGTTGAAACCCAAGAATCCGACTTCAAAGCTGGAGCCAACAATAACACGAGAGGAGAAAGCTGTTGCTGGTGCATAACTTGACGGGAGTTTTGTGTTTAATAAGGTTCAACTCTATATCAATAGGACAATCATTTTGGCTTTTTGAACGATCATAATAAAACAGAGTAATTTAATCTAAAGTTTGGTGGAGATTTCCAAGGCCACTAGAGTCTAAAGTCTAAAACTCTAACTAAACCTCTTTGGGTACTTTTTCACACCTTGTGACTTTGGCTTTGGCTTTGGCTTTGTCTTTGGCCAGAGATTGGAGCATTATTGAGGTCCCCGCTGCTCCTTTAAATTTGTCCCTTTCGTTATCGCATTCGGAGGGCACAATTCTCCACGCCAACAGCTTCTCTCTGGCTCCAGCTCAGTGATCCATCTGCATTAACTACCAATTTCAGCACTTTAACAGAAACACCTTCTTAAGAACAAACAATAGAATCATGTAATGCTACTATATGATAGTATGATACGTAAACATTACATGAGGAACAATATTCACATATAACTTTAGGAGTAGTATATAGCTCTTTAAGTGGAATTTAGATCCTTTCACGAGGTAGATTGGGATAATAATTACCTTTCTAATTTCAATACACAACAAGAAACCCAAGTCATGGTTAAGTAAAATTGTAAAAGTCACAACACACTTTTCATTGAAAAATTTGTCCTTTGTTGAGATTCTTGCTTCGCTCTAGGAGTACCTGCATTCTATTAAAGTATGACACATGAATTTTCACGTAAAATTGAAATTAAAAAAATTTGTACAGGCTGTATTTTTAATTTTTTTTTATTGTAAAATTTATATATAAAAAGGCCTAATTAAAATTCGAACATTTTTATTCTCAACAATATTAGACCAATTGAACTAGTTTTAATTAGTAAATATACTCATATGATAACAAGAAAAATGCTTAGACATGCTTTTTTTTTTTGGCATTATTTTTTACACTATTTGTTCTTATTATTTGACATATGATATCACTGTTATTTTTTGTATAATTGAAATGTGAAATTAGACCGTATTCACGTACGAAAGCAATGTAAAACAAGGTGAAAACATTTAGCATTCCTCCAGCTAACAATAATCCCGAAACTCTAGTTTTCTCCTCTGACTATGGCTACTGATTAAGCAGTGATTTTCATTTAGGTTGCGTAATAGATTCTCAAATCTACCCATGATATTGGTTATTGATTCAATTTCAACAGAAATGAGAAAAAGGAAAGAAGAAGAGATTTGACACGATTTTGCTAACGTAGAGAGCTCAATTCTCAAGGTTGTAGCAGTAGATTGTCAATTCCAGGGGACCAAATCTTTGTCCATATATCCCACTGAACCGCGTAAAGAATATCCTAAAAAAGGAGGACTAGATCAGCTACTACCCTAATGGCTAATACCTTCAAATCAATCATAACTCATTGCTTACAACTGGATTTCACTCTCTTTTTAATAGTCATGCCACACATTAATGGTTCAGAGTAGTGCCATATGAATCTTGCTAATGACTCATCACATGAATCTCTACCATTATTGAGACGTTACTATAGTGAGGCGACTGATCATAGTATAATTCATGTCATTAAGCATAACTGGTGTTTTTATCAGAAATGACTCACACACTATTGTCCTTTATTTAGATAGCATGGGAGATAGGACTTATATGAGTCATATTACAGACTTATTTCAATATATTTTCCCTATAGAACGACAAGTGAGGTGCTCTTAGTACTGCGTATATATCTGAAAGTTGGAGTATGAAGAGAGCTATTAATGAATGAACGGCTGTGATGAGAGCGCACTCTACCTGCACTAACAACGAGAATCTTTATCACACGGTAACAGTCAGGTGGTGGGGTTCATTTCCTTCCGTCGTTTTGGTTAAACGACCAGGCTTGTTAATAGATAGAACAAACAAAGACCCACTATCTCTACTCAGCTTCATCTTAATTCATTCACAAATCACCTACCTCAGAACTATTTATGTCACTATTATTGTACGTACTCTAATTTGGGCAAACCACTTTCAGATGCAGATTGAGCGCGTGCCTTACCAAAAAGGAGAGAATTAAGCGATAGTCTTTAGACATATTGAACCATGCATAAAGAGTGGTACATTGAAGTGAACGTTCCAATTGGCGCGTCTAAAGAAACCACCGCCCGAAACAACATTAAGCGGAACAGAGAAGAGAACCACAATGGAAGAAAACTGAAACATCAGTCCTACTCAGCTTTGTCTCATGAAAATTGAGAAAAACTGAGCTAAATTTCTCCATAAATTGTGTTATGAGTGACTAAGTGAGTTTGCTTTCTTTAATGGCTTTTGAATTTGCACTATTTTTCTTGCAATGTACTCTTTATTTCTTTTTCCATTGTCAAGATCAAGGTTTTTGAACAGCTAAGGCCAATGCTTTTGCGACATATTGGGTTGGCATTTTTGTCTCATTTTCTAGGAGAAACTCCCATTTTCCTTTTTCTTGCTTTCCCCAGAAAATATCTGGCTAAAGAACTAAAACCCACCTCCATTTTCACCCAAAGTGGACCTTTGGTTCATCAGTTACGTAATGCCATGACCCGATAGGATTCTTCCTCAGCTTTTTCATAATCACTTTTTCTGATTCTCCAAAGCCATACATACATACCTAAGCATTTTAAGCATGAGCCTCTTGCCTTAGAATTCTTTTTCAAAGACCCTTTTGGCGTTTTGCTGCTGAAGACTGAAGTAGAGTACGGTTTTGTTGAATTCAGAGAGAGAGAGAGAGAGAGAGAGAGAGAGAGAGAGATGGGTTGTGCTACTTCTAAGAAAGATGAAGAAGACGACGTCATTTTGCTCTGTAAAGAGAGAAAACGTCTGCTGAAAATGGCTGTAGAGAGAAGGTCTGAGCTTGCTGATGCACAATGCAAGTACAATAACTCGCTTTATGCAGTCGCAGCCGCTATACGACTGTTTGTTTCTCGGTATTCCTCTCCTTGTTCTCCGTTTCTCATCACTTTTCCTTCTACTACTACTACAACTACTAGTGAGACCAATAAGACCTTCATTTCAAAACCCATGTTCCTTCAGCAGAGACCATCTGAGCTCACCCATAAAACCATTCCTTGTTTATTTGAGTCCTCTAAGCTCGATGGACAAAACGAAGAAAACCCAGAAGAGAAAGAAGAAGAAGTTGATGAGCAAGAGGAGGAGAGTGATAAGAACAAGGATGAAGAAAGTGAAAGCCAAGAAATCTTGGTGTGCGACCATTTTTATGGTGAGATGGCCTCACCAATGCCATTACCACAGGGAGAATTTCAGTGGGATTTCTTCAGTCCGTTTGATGGGGTGGTGAGAACAGAGGAGGTGGTAAGTGGGTTTGGTCAGAATTCTGATGAGGATTTGAGAGCGGTGAGAGCAAAAGAAGGGATACCAGATTTAGAGGAGGATGGTGAAAAAGTGACAACAAGTGTTGGAAATCCTGTGGATGTGAGTATGAGTAATGGGATTGTTTGTAAAGGGCGAGATGGTAACGTGAGCCAGGGAGAGAATGAGTGCTTGAGAGTGATTGATACACCCAGTGATGGGAGGGAATTGTTGGAAGCATTGAAAGATGTTGTGGACCTTTTCATTAGGGCCTATGATTCTGGTTTGGATGTTTCTAGGATGCTAGAGACCAACATGGTTCAAGTTCAATCTGCCTTAGAAGGAATTCAAGGTGGGTTCTTTCTCTTTAATCTTGTTTGTTTCTTCGTTTTTAATTATTGACCTATGTAAGATACTGCGATATGTGTTTATTTGCTGCGATTCATGTCTATATATGAGTCTCAAATGCTGATGAAGATGTTTTGTTGTGACATTTGAGCCATCTCTATACACTAGTCTAGCAAAATTTATATTGGTTTTCTGTGATACTACATTTCTGATAAATTCACAGTCCTTATAGCGAAATTGCACCTACCATTTTGCCTTAAGGTCATGCTTTTTGTTGGCTTTCAGAACTGTTCAAACTTGCCTTCCGATTTGAGGAGGCTTTGCTGTAGTCTCTTGTTTCAGTTCTATTATTTATCCATCTATGATACTTGGGTGCAGAAAACTCAAATAAGCTCATTCGGTCTATCACACGAAGCCGATCCACCTCACCCACCTTATCTTGGTCTTCTTCGTGTAAGACTCTGCTTACGTCTAGCTCCAAAAGTTCTTCGACATGGACCGAATTCAAGAGTGATATGTTTGATGACTATGGAGGAATGGAATCTGGGAGTCACTCTCTGACCCTTGGAAGGTTATATGCTTGGGAGAAGAAACTTTACCAGGAAATGAAGGTAGAAAAATTGACCATCAATTCTAATACCCTAATTAGAATTAATGATAATTAAATTTCCTCTTACACCTAATCTGATCTGTTCAATTATTGTTTGAATTCTTTGAAATGGAATATCTAGTTGATACCATAGAATATGCAATGTATGCCTTTCCTTATCATTTTAAAGTTTCCTAGTAGTCTGTCCTTCTATCTATTCTTGTGTAGTAAACACCTCAGTTTGAGAAATCTTTGCTTGTTTGCTGTTCTTCTTACCATCTTTTAATCCAATATGTTCAGTCTGCTGTGGAAACTAGGAAAATTTACGAGCAAAAGTGCTTGCAATTAAGAAATCAAGAGGCCAAAGGAGATAGCCTTGGACATTGCGACAAAACTGCAGCTGAAGTTAAGTGTGTATATATCAGGACCTTGGTTTCCATAAGAAGAGCTGAATCAATATCTGAAAGAGTTCAAAAGCTTCGAGATCAAGAGTTACAACCGCAGCTCATTGAGCTACTACATGGGTAAGAAAGTTGTGCTTGTCAAAGTACGAGAAACCTGTAATTCTGAGTTGCTGTTGTTGTAACCTCCTTCATTTTCCGAAACTTTTGCAGCTTAATGAGGAACTGGAAGATAATGCAGGAAATGCATGAAACCCAAAACCGAATCATGTATGAAGTGAAATCTTTCAACTGTCCAGCCTATGGAAAATTCTCCAATGACTCGCACCAGCTTGCCACCCTTCAGCTTGATGCAGAACTTCAAAATTGGCATACTTGCTTTGCTACGTATGTTTCTTCGCAGAAGGCATACGTTGAAGCACTTAATGGTTGGTTGTCCAAGTTTGTTACCCCTGAAGCTGAACTGTACTCAAATGGCGGGCCTTTACTTTCGACATGTAGAATCAATGCGCCACCATTACTTGTAATGTGTCATGACTGGTTGGTTTGCCTGAATAAGCTGCCAGATTCGGATGTGACTTATGCCATGAAAAGCTTTCGAAAGGACGTCCGAGCTCTATTGGTTAAACAGGCAGAGGAGCAAGAACAGAAGAGGAAGGTCGATGGACTTGCTAAAGAACTTGACAGAAAGGATATGGCATTCCAAAGGGCAGAGAGAATAGTTCTCGACTCAAAGCTTTCAGAACAGGAGGCGGAGATGCATGTTAGGAGTCGGATTGAGTACTTGATGGAGAAGAAGGAACAGTTGGATATGTTTCGAAAGAGAACAGACATGGAGAAGGTGAAGCATCAAACTAATATGCATGAGACACAACAAATCGCAGTAAATGGATTTCAGACAGGATTTTCTTCGGTTTTTGAGTCCCTTGCGGAGTTTTTACAGGCTGCTGTGAAAATGTACGTGGAGCTTGTGACATTTTGTGAAAATTCAGTGGCAGATGAAGATGGCAGTAACACATCATTTGAAGGCGATGAAAGCAAGGAGCTAGAGAAGGTGTTGCGGAAGCACAACTACTCTAAATAAATGTACAGAAAATGCTAAATACAAAAATAAAAGAGAACACAACATTTAGCGAAGTTTGGCAAATTACCTGAACATTTCACTAACTTCAAAAAGAGAAAATACAAAATCTAGACTATAATGCAAAAAACTCAGAAACAAATGGGAAAAATGATAAAAACAAAATTATGGAGGTTCTTAGGAATAAAGATCTTCACCAACAAGAAAACTAATTTTGGAATGATAAAAAGTCAATTACAGAAGATTTTATTTATAGTCAATTGCAGACCCATATATTCATACACAAACGATGTGGAACAAAATACAAAACAATTACAAAAGTTAACAAGCCAAAATTCTAATAATCTCTACCTTGGCGAGTTAGCAAGTCTCATCCAAATTTTCTAAATTTCTGTATCCTCTGTCCATTACAGCAACATCACTTTATGCACGGAAAGGCGCCAAAACTTGCAGGATGTTGGTCAAGTCCAAACAATGATTGAACTTGATCGATGTTACCACTTTGGTCATTATATTCACAGGATTCTCAGTAGTCTCAATCTTCTGAAGCAGTATCTTTCCTTCGTCAATAATCTCTCGTACAAAGTGATGTCAGACATCAATATGCTTCGTACGTACATGGTATACTGGATTCTCACTAAGTGAATGGTAATCTGACTATCAGAATAAATACAAATATGCTCCTGAATAACTCCTAGCTCTTCTAGTAATCCTTGTAACTAAATAACTTCCTTAACAGCCTCTGTAACTACCATGTACTCTGCCTCTGTAGTAGACAAAGTAACTGTAGATTGTAAAGTAGATTTTTAACTGATTGGTGCTCTTACAAATATAAATACATATTCAGTAGTTGATCGACGTTTATCTAAATCACCAGCGTAATCGGAATCAATATAACCAACCGCACATTAACTAAGTCTATCATCCCTCTCAAAAACAAAACCAACATCTACAGTCTTCAATAAGTACCGTAGAATCCATTTCATAACTTGCCAATGATCTTTACCCGGATCATATATAAACCTGCTCATAACTCCAACTACATATGAAATATCGGGTCTCGTACACACCATTGCATATATCAAGCTATCAACCGCATTTGAATACGAAACTTATGACATGTACTCACTTTACATCTATACTTGGGGACAAAAATGCACTAAGCTTGAAATGAGGAACAAGCGGTGTACTAATAGGTTTTGACTATTCAGTCATACCAAAACGCTATAATACTTTCTTTAGATATTGCTTCTGAGTCAAACTAACCTTGCCTCTCCTTCTATCTCTACTAATCTCCATACCGAGAATCTTCTTTGCTTCGCCGAGATTCTTTATCTCAAACTCTTGATTCAACTGAGTCTTCAACTTCTTAATTTCTTCTTGACTCCTCGAAACTATCAACATATCATCAACATACAAAAGTAGATAAATGAAAGACCCACATTGTAGCCTGCGAAAATACACACAACTATCAAACTCGCTTCTTGTGTACTTTTGACCCATCATAAATCGATCAAATCACTTGTACCACTGCCTTGGAGATTGTTTCAGCCCATAAAGTGATCTTTTCAGTTTACAAACCCAATTTTTTTTTTTTTTTTTAGCAATCTTGAATCCTTCTGACTGAGACATATAGATTTCCTCTTCCAAATCACCGTGTAGAAATACGATTTTCACATCTAATTGAACTAGTTCAAGATCCAACTGCGCTACCAAGGCTAACAAAATTCTAATGGAGAAATGTTTAACGACTGAAGAAAATACTTCATTGTAATCAATTCTCTCCAATTGAGTGTAGCCTTTCGCTACTAATCTTGCCTTGAAGTGAACATCATTCTTATCAGGAAATCTTTCTTTTTTTGCATAAACCCATTTGCACCCAATTGCCTTCTTATTCTTCGGAAGTTGAGCTAGCTCCCAAGTTTCATTCTTCCGAAGAGACTGTATTTCTTCCTTTGTTACTTTCTTTTACTATTCATTTTCTGAACTTTTGACTGCATCTTTGTACGTGGAAGGAACATCATCATCTACAATAGGAAGTGCATAGGCCACCATATCAACAAATCAAGTAAGTTTACGAATTTTACGTCTTGGCCTATTATGTGCAATTGATTCTTGCTGTTGTTGAGGCTCTTGGGTCGGAACCTCTCCTTCATCTTCAGTGTCCTCCTCTGTTAATAGAGTATCACCACTATTTTTAACAACATTAGCTGGGACTACTGTTATCATTTTCTCAAACTCCACCTGCTACTGACTAGGTTCCACCTGCTGCGGAATACTAATGGTCTTCTCTTGGTCTTCTGTTACCTTCTTTAATATAGCAAACTCATCAAAAGTAACATCCCTACTAAATAAAATCTTCTTCGAACTTAGACACCAAAGTCGGTATCCCTTTACACCTGAGCTGATACTCATAAATAATGCTTTCTTGGCTCTCGGATCCAATTTGGATTCTTTTACATGATAATAGGTAGTGAAACCAAAGACATGTAAAGAATCATAATCACTAGCAGGTTTTCCAGACCATACCTCAAGAGGAGTTTTGCATTCAATTGCAGTCGATGGTAAACGATTAATGAGATGACACGCATATGTAATTGCCCCAGCCCAAAAAACTTTGCCCAACCTAGCATTAGACAACACACACCGAACCTTCTCCAGCAAAGTCTGATTCATGCGTTCTGCCACCCTATTCTGTTATAGTGTTTTTCTGATTGTAAAGTGACGCACAATACCTTCAGACTGACAAACTCCTAAAAATGGATCACTCATATATTCTCTACCGTTGTCTGATTGAAGTCGTTTGATTTTTCTACCCGTCTGAGTCTCAATCATCTTTGTCCATTTAAGGAAAACTTCAAGCACGTCATCCTTATTCTTTATTACATACACCCAAACTCTTCTAGAAAAGTCGTCGACAAAAGTAACAAAATAGTGCATACCTCCCAAAGAAGCTATCTTGGTAGGTCCCCACACATCTGAATGAACATAATCCAGAATACCCTCAGTATTATGAATTGTTGTACCAAACTTCACTCTTGTCTGTTTTCCCAGAATACAGTATTTACAAAAGTCCAACTTGCAGGGCTTCGCTCCTTTCAGTAAGCCTTGCTTCACTAAACTAAAGAAAGTTTTTTTCCCTATATGTCCCAAACGCATATGCCATAACCTGGTAATTTCTGAAGCTTTATCATCTTCAGAAACCGTAGCAACTAATCCAATAACTGTACTACCATTGTAGTAATACAAGTTATTTCTTCTTGTACCTTTCATCACCACCAAAGAGCCTGAAGTGACTTTTAGAATTCCATCTCGTAGTCATAGCGAAGCCTTTGGATTCTAAAGCTCCCAAAGAGATGAGATTCTTCTTCAATTTCGGTACATACTGAACATTTGTCAGAATTCTAGTCGATCCATTATGATTTTTTAATCGAATTGAACCTACCCGAGCTGTTTTACATGATTCATCATTTCCTATATAAACTACTCCAGCATTTAGCTCTTCAAAGTTGAAGAACTACTTCTTGTGAGGATACATATGGTAAGTGTAACCCAAATCTAAAATCCACTCGTCATGCTGAGACATCATCGGCTGACTAACTAGAGCACAATCTAACTCATCATCTTCAACTTCAGCTACATATGCATCAGAAGTAGCTTTCTTTTGCCTTTATTCTGTAACTTCGGACAATCTTTCTTCCAATACCCTTTCTCATGACAAAAGGCACATTCATCCTTACCAGGTCTTCCTTTCGAACGAGATCTACCCCTTTTCTCCTGCTTACGGCTTTGACTATTCCTCTGGCTATAAGCGCTTCTGCTGGCACGTCCCTATTCTCCTTCTGATATTTTTTTCGAATCTAATGATTGTACAATGCAGCACTTACTTTATCGAAGGACAATTTTTCCTTCTCATGAAGCAACGTAATACAGAGATGATCTAACTCATCAGGAAGAGACCCAATCAGCAACATTGCTTTACCCTCATCTTTGAAGATTTCATCCAAATTCAACAAATCTGCAATCAACTGGTTGAAAATATCAATGTGGTTACCGATATTCATACCAGGCTTCAACTGGAGGCGGAAAAGTCTCTTCTTCATGTATAGCCGGTTCTCATTACTCTTCTTTATGTACTTGTTCTCAAGCGCCTTCCACAACTTACTTACAGAAGTTTCCCTCATGAATGGATACTTCTGTTCTCTACAAAAGATATGAGCGGATCGTACCACAAGTTTGACAATTGATCCTTTCCTATTTTTTATCATCCATCTTCTCTGGTTTCGTATCCTCCAGAGCAATATCCTAACCTTATTGATATAAACCATCTAATACCTTGCACTGCCACAAGTCGAAGTTATTTCGGCTATCAAATTTCTCCATATCAATTTTTGCACTAGTCACTGTTTTCGTCTTTGCCGGTGTTAACGAAAATTCTGACATTTCTACTAATATAGCTACAAAACAAAACTTAGGGCGAACCTGCTGCTCTGATACCACTTGTTGTGCAGCAGAAGCACAACTACTTTAAATGCTTATATTTAATACTAAGACAATATTAAATATAAACTACCAACTAGCTATTGAAAATTAACAAAATTAGAAAATGTGCAGAAAATACTAAATGTAAAAATAAAGGAGAACACAAAATTCAGCGAGGTTCGACAAATTACCTAAGTACTCGGAGTGTTACTAACCACTTCACTAATTTCAAAAAGAGGAAATACAAAATCTGAACTATAATGCAAAAAACCCATAAACAAATAGGAAAAAAGGTAAAAACAAAACTATGGAGGTCCTTAGGAATAAAGGTCATCACCAATAGGAAAACTAATTATAGGATGATAAAAAATAAATTACAGAAGGCTTTATATATAGCCAACTGTAGACTCCAAATATTCATACACAAGTAATGTGGAACAAAGTATAAAACAATTATAAAAGTTAACAAGCCAAAATTCTAACGGAAAGGTTTTCTGGCTTTTGGGTTGTGAAGTCCTTTTAGTTTCGAACTTCAATGTCTAGTGCTTCCTAATGCTGCAGAATAGACTGCTTGGCTCACAAGGGCCTTTGCATATGAAAAACACAAATTAATAGATGTATAGATAAGGGTGAAATTGAAGCTTACTAATCTTCCCTTTCCATGATCTCTCTTGAAATATTTATAAAAGAAAATATATGTATATGTGTTCTAATTAGAAGAATAAAATCTATATATATATATATAAATATATATATATATATATATATACTCACATAATTGAGAAATGTATATCTTGGCGTGTCAAATTCACAAAGTGCCATAATCTGACGAGGACCTTTCCCACCATTAAAAAAAAAATTTTAAAAAGTGCTGAAAAATGGTTGAAAACAAAGGAGAAAAAACACCAAACTCTAGTAGGTTTATAAGGTGATCAACAAGCCTCTTCTTTAATTTTTTTCCTTGTATATACCTCTCAAACTGCTCTTATCAATATCCATGCTAACACTGTTATTATCCAGACACCTTAAGACAGTGCTCTGAAAGGAGAGGTTCTCCATCTCCACATGAAACCTCTGAAATCCAATCCCATTTATGCTCACAAAGCTGCTCTGAGAATACTCATAGTCCACTGATCTCTTAGAATCCCAGGAGGATTGTTTGCTAATGGATTTTTCAGCCAAGTATAGAGCTTCTTGCAGCTCTTGCCAAACTTGAGTCATTGTAGGGCGCTGCTTTGGTACATGTGCTACACATCTCAGGCCAAGTCGTCCCATCTTTAGCATCATATTCATGTTGCAAGGCTCTGAGAGTAGACTAACATCTAAAATGTCCTCAACTTTTCCTCTCTCTAAGCTAGATCTTGCCTGCATTTTGTTCAAACGAAATGAAAATCGACCCTGTTAGATTACCAATCCATCCCAGAAGTTTAAACTCTCATAAAGCAGCACTATACTCCAATACACTCTCCTTAAATTGTGGCCAAAGGCCAAACTAAACGGATTCAAACAAGTGAACTAATACAAACAATCAACGTTCCCAACACTTGATCAGTTAGAAAAGTGCAAATATGAGGACTTGAACAAGACCCTATGTTCTTATATCATGTCATAGACTCGTATTGCAACAATAGTTACTCTAACAATGCCGTTTTTATTCTTAAATTGGAAAACCATGTCCTAACTTAGAAAATGCCTTAGGGGCTAACAGTTTTTATTTTTTTCTTTGGGTTAATAAAAACTGAGAGTAATGTTGGATTGCTTACCCATTCTATAATATGATAATTGGACTGAATTTTGTTTGTTTCAATTGCAGGGCGAGCAGTGACAAGCTGCAAGAGCATAACACCAAAGCTAAAGACATCACTGAATGGAGTCAAGTGAAAGCTGGAACAATAAGCAGGGTCAAGGTATCCTGGAGTCCCTTTGACTTGGCTGCTAACATGTGATTGATCCCCAGTTGGCCCACATTTCACTAGTCCAAAATCAGACACCTTGGCTTCAAATCCATCTCCTACTAATATATTGCTTGGTTTTATATCACGGTGGATTATACTTGGCTTAATCCCTTCATGCAAATGTGCAATTCCTGTAATTATTTAGATCATTTACTTGTTACACTATTTATTTTGTCTAGATTAAGCACTTGTTTGGTGGGGTTGTGTCTTTGTATAGATTGACTATACCTTTTGCCGCTCCAATGGCTATGTTTGCTCTCTGCCTCCAACTTAAGCTTCTCTCGCTTTTTCCTAATGAATGATTAAACTAAACAATAAGATTAAGATCTATCAAATACAAACATAAAAGCTTTGTTAATTACAGACGCATCTATTCAATCAGGGTTTTAATAACGTGAGCCCATAGTGAGATCTACATGAGTTTTAACCCCAATTAATAGCCCTAATTCTTAAGAAAGTCAACAAGCCACTCAAAAATGAAATGTACTTATACCTGTAATGTACTCTAGCAAAGAACCATTTGGAACGTACTCATAAACCAAGATTTTTGACCCTTTTGGTCCTGTACAAAGCACAAAGAGAAGGTACTAACTCATCCAGCAAAAAGGTACTTCATGAAACTATTAAAACAAAAACATAGAAAGTACTAAAGATAATTCTGAAAACATAAGTCATATACATTGATTATGATTTTGTTAGGATTATAATACATAACATACCAGGTTCTTCACAATATCCAACCAAACCAACGAGATTCCTATGTTTAACTCTCGAAAGAAGCCTCACCTCTGTTCAAGAAAAAAAAAGTTTTCAAATCAAACCCATTAATCATACTCAAAAAACTAAATAAATAAATATTGAAAACAATTCAAAATCAAGATCTATGTTGTAGTTTTGTACAATTGAGTATACCATTTCTGAATTCTTCAACACTCTGATATAACTCAGCATGGGGTCTCTTAATAGCCAGAGTTCCTTCAACATCGAAAGTCCCTTTATATACATTCCCAAAAGCACCAGAACCCAACAAGCATTCTTGGCTAAAATTCTTGGTTGCCTTAATTACTTCCTCCAACTGGAACTTCTTTAGCATTGTCTCCTCTACTTTCAATATTCCTATACGTACACATACTTTTGCATAAATGTATGTATGTGGGTATTAATTAACCATAGCTCTTAATCATATATGTTCATAAACATAAAACATAATGAGTCATGAGGTACCTTGCTTGATCTTGATGAGGGGTGATTGGCGTCTTCTAAGAGCTGGGAGAAGCTTCTTTCTGAAAAGATAGTATAATGAGGCAACCAACAACACTGTCAAAATGCCAATAACGATTCCTCCCCATAAATGCCTCTTACTATGAACATGAGTACCATGATCAGAATTATCAGGTGATGAAGCCGTGGCCATTAATTAATTGTAATTAATATTAGTATTGGTATTATATCTAGTGGGTTAAACTCATTTTCTTATGATCTTGTTCCATTTTGATCTTGGGATGAAACTGATTGTTTCATTGAAAAGAAATATGGGGGNAAGAAGAAGAAGAGTGACACAAAAAATTATTCTCTGCCGGCAGCTTAAATATTGCGTATCATCCATTTCAGGTTTATATAGTCTTTCCAAGAGACAATCTTCAACTCATGATTGAAGACTAAGGTCTAATCCTAAGACGGCATATAAGCCAAATCAGCATAACGATGTTGTTTATGCATGTTATGTATATCCATTTTCATATCACCAAAATGGGCACCAAGACTTTATTTACTCTTAGGCTCAAACAGTGAAACATAATAATATATTGTTGGGGGTAGTTTCACTGGTGACTATTTTATTTTAAGTTTAGAGCATTTTCATAAAAGAAACTTAACATAAAATAATGTGGCTGATGACCTACCATGCTACCACTAACAGAAACAATAATGTATAAAAGTAGCATTCTTTATTTAAAGATAAAACTACAGACTGCCCATTTAGCTATAGGGACAACATAACTTTAATTAATGTTCGATATTGTTATATATGCGTCCAAAAAATATTGCATGCGTCTTAAGCATACATTCTAAAATTCAATTGAAATACGATTCGTTATTTGACAAGTCGACGTGATGGGTACGTACTAAATTTTAGTACGTAATTTATGGTTTTAGTATTCAAAACTCGGTCCAATGACACTCTATATATGGACTTTTTCAACTGTTGTTTTGTGTATTGACTTGATCATTATATCACACCAAGCTACAACTACTAATTAAGATATTAACGCATGAATATTAATTTACTCGGGGAAAAAAAAAGTGTTTTAGATGTTTTAGACAGAGTCTTCTGTGGAAGTATTCTTTCGAGAATGAAGTTTCATTTTATACATATTACATGTATATACTATATAGCATACAATATTATGCGCAATAATGTCAGAAATTTTCATCAATGACTATTAAATACTATAATTGTCTCCAACAAATTTTCGTGCTTTGAAAACATTGGATAAAAATTTCATTTTCAGGACCAATACAAAATTTTTTTCTCAATGTATATGGTAAAACATTATTCATTGATTGTTAATCATTGATGGAGCAATCAATCACTTTTTTTCTCTAAAGCTAATTCAAGCATTTAATTAAATTGCGTTAACTGGAGGTAATGGTTTTCCATCAAAATTTGGATTTTTTTTTCACTTTTTAAATTTAACTTGACTAAATTCAACCTAATTTATCAAAAAATAAGAAAATATCTACACTAATATATGTTAATTAGTCATATTTGTGGGAGTAATAAGATTTAGATTGGTGGCTTAATTTACAAGTTTTTTCTTTTCTGATGGATGTTTTCAAAGAAAAAAACATATAATATATATATTTAAAAATTTCAGTGGGGCTTAAGCCCCGCTCGCCCCTTTACCGGCCTCGTGTTATTAGTATGTACATATACGTATGAAAGGAGTGATACACTGTACAGATACACATACGTCACATAAAAAAAAAAAAAAAAAA
>JXTB01000077.1:50079-68975 GCA_002914805.1 Parasponia andersonii
TTTCCAGATCCTACTCCGAATGCACACTTCTGGGGATTTAGCTTCATTTGCTATCTTCGGAGGATTTTGAACATCTCATTAAGATGCTTGATGTGATTTTAGCTTTCTCCGACTTGACTAGCATATCATCGACGTATACCTCCATTGTCTTGCCAATTTGTTTTGCAAACATCATATTGACAAGACGTTGGTAGGTCGCTCCTGCATTGATAAGTCCGAAGGGCATCTTTTTATAGCAGTATAACCCTCGATCAGTGATGAACGAGGTGTGTTCTTCATCCAGCTCGTACATGGGGATTTGGTTGTATCCTGAATATGCATCCATGAAGCTCAAAAGTTTATGCCCCGACGTCGCATCTACAAGCTGATCAATTCTCGGAAGAGGGAAGCTGTCTTTAGGACACGCCTTGTTGAGATCGATGAAATCAATACAGGTTCTCCACTTCCCATTAGGTTTTTTCACCAAGACCGGATTTGCAAGCCAGTCATGGTAAAAAGACTCCCTTATGAACCCAATTTTGAGCAACTTCTCCACTTCTTCCTTTAATGCGACGTAGCGTGCTGGATTCATGACCCTTCTCTTTTGTCGTACAGGCTTTTTTGGCGGATCTATGTTAAGACGGTGGGATATGATCCTTGAATCAATCCCTACCATATCCGAATGCTGCCATGCGAAGACGTCCAAATTAGACTTCAGAAAAGCGATCAATGAAGCTCGCACAGGTCCTTGAGTCTCCGTTCCAATCTTTAAAGTCCTAGAAGAAAGATCGAATGATAAATCTTCCAGGTCTTCAACAGGTCCAGTTCTGACTTCATCATCGATTTCTCGAGGATCGAAATCTTCACTGGTCGTTTCGATTGACGCTTTCACTGACGATTCGACTGACGCTTTATCTGACGATCCGATTGGAGCTTTGCTTGCTGCCTCGGCTGACATTTTGTTCGCTGCCACGACTGACGCTTCATCCGCTGCCACGACTGACGCTTCGATCGCTTCCTCTGGCAGGTGGACCATCATTGTGCGGGACGTCGCATCCTTTGCTGCGAGTTTCAGCGAGTTGTTATAGCAATTCCTCGCATCATATTGATTTCCTCGCACCTCGTCTACTCCATGTTGGGTCGGGAACTTCATTGTTAGATAGTAGATCGAGGTGACAGCTCGAAGTTCCCTTAATGTCGGTCTTCCTAGCATAGCATTGAAGGCAGATGGGCAATCTACCACAAAAAACTGGGTCATTATCAATGAAACCCTTGGAAAGGTCCCAACGCTGACCATCAGTTCAATCATACCCATAGGCATCAGGCTGTCACCAGTAAAACCATAGAGTGGAGTGGCGGCAGGTTTCAGGTCGCTCTCATTCAAACCCATCTTTTTGAAGGCGTCGAAGTACAGGATGTCCACAGCACTTCCGTTATCAACCAATACTCGCCACAACTGTGTGCTTCCACAGTTAATTTTTATGACCAGCGCGTCATTATGCGGATAATGGACTTCCCTTGCATCTTGCTCTGTGAAGGTAATATCCATTTCCGGTACTCGTTGAAGCTTGCGTGGTCGCTGATCAAGATGCATGACGTTGGTTAACGGCTGCTGTCGAGCTTCTCGCACATATCTATCCTGTGCTCGCTTGGAATCTCCTCCAACATGCGGTCCTCCAAAAATAGTTCGCACCTCACGCTGAATTTCTGGGGGTCGCTGTTGGTCTTCTTCTCGCCTTTCGTCGCTCTGCCTGGTATACTGCCGCAATCATCCCTCTCTAATCAGCCTTTCAATTTCATCTTTCAGGGTAAAGCAATTATTAGTATCATGCCCAATATCATTGTGATATCGGCAAAACTTGTTGGGGTCGTGCTTTGTCCTGTCCCGCTTCATTGATTCTAGTTGTCAGAATCGCTCCTTCTGGTTTGTGACCGCATAGATATGATCTATGGGTGCGTTCAATTCAGTGTGGTTGTTAAACCTCATGGGAGCTTTTGAAACCTCCTGCCTTTTGGGTCTAGGCTGATTCTCATTTGTCTATTCATTATCCTTCTTGTTTTTCTTATTACCGCTGTTATTGGTAATGACCGCATCTTTAGTCGCATCTGTCCTTCCTCCTTTTTTAGTCTTTTGAAGATTCTTGCGCGAAGGTTCTAATCTCAGATGCCGACCAACTCTTCAGTAGAAGTCTTCGAGAGTTCTACACTCTCGCTCAAGTAATTCCTCTCAAAGTTTTGTTTCTGGTCGCACCCCAGCCATCATAAGGGTAAGAACTCCTCCTTCAGGTAGGTTGTTGACCTTCGCTAGCTCTGAAGTGAATCGATTGAGATAAGATCGTAGAGTCTCCTCTGGACCTTGCAGGATTGCGGACAAACTAACAAGCGAAACAGTGAAATTCTTTGCGGCTTGAAACTATCTTAAGAACGCCGTCTGTAATTGTTGCCAGGATGAAATTGAACCGGATTTAAGTCCTCGGAACCACTTCTTCGCTGCTCCCGAGAGTGTTACAGTGAAACATCTGCAGTGTGCATGATCACTAACCCGATGAAGTTCTATCAAGTCACTGAAGTGATCTATATGGTCCTGTGGATCAGTCTTCCCATCAAAAATGTTAATGGTGGGAAGTCTGAATCCAGTGGGAAAGGCTGCAGCTCGAACCTCCTCGCTGAATAGTGACTGACGATACCCATCAGCGAGCTCATCGTCCCAACCAGCAAGTGCGTCTAATGCGATCCTTAAATTGTGAACATCGACATTCAAAGGGAAAGCATCATCCCTTGCTGGCGGTAAAAGCGACCTTCGTTCGTTATCTTGTTTCATGGCGGGTTAGTCAGGTAGAGTCTTCTGCGACCTGTGAGTGGAATCCAGTGAAATAGTGCGACAAGACTGACTTTGGTCGTTGTGATGCGATACAGATCGATCATGACCACGTCGTCGCTCCAAATACTGTCTTAAATCTGCAGGATCTTATCTCGACTCTCTGCTGATTCTTTCGAAGACGCTTCTCGATGGTCGTCTTTGTTCGCCGCTCAAGCGATCTTGACTATTAGTGGATTCACGGGAAGGTTGTACACGATCACGGTTCGTACTTGAACTCTCCGTACCAGACTCTGGAGGCAAGTTTGCGACCTTGCCTTTCCCTTTAGAGGTGCGATCTTCATGACGCTCTTGCTGAGTTCTTGGCTGGCCGCGTCTTCTCGTCTCTAGGATCTGTATTCCTTTCTCAGGTAATTGAGCAGGACGTTCTTTGGGACGTTCGTGTTGTGGTGGGGTCACCATCTGCCCTTCAGCAAGTCGTCGCAGGGTGTCATTGATCTGGTTAGTGACTTGCTGAAGGTTCACCAGCGTCTCCTCCATACGATCCTATCTCTGGGAAAGGTTTTCTGTTACAGTCATAGTAGGCTGATCCGGAGCAGGGGCTACCTGTGTAGCAGCAGTACTTTGAGATTGGTTTTGGCTAGTTCCGGTGACTCTGGTAGTGTTTCTAGTGTTTGCCATTATTGAAAAAGTAGAATTTGACAAATTTTTCTGCCGGAATAGCCCTTCTTCTAGCGCCAATTGTTGATGGAGGTTTTATCAACAATAAATTTAGAAAAAATTTAGAGAAGTGGCTTGTGCTAATTTAGTTAATAATCAAAGCAAATAAAGAGAGGATTTTATAGTGGTTCAGCCCCGAAAAAGATAAGCTTACATCCACTGTTTTTCCACTATTTTATGGAGAATTACAAGCACTCAAGGTTACAATGTCTCGTCTGGAATTTGAAAAAACTGAAAAGCAATTGGAATACTCAAAACTTTTTTCCCTCTTCGGAACATTGAGTTCCCCTTTATATAGGTAAAGGTAACCCTATATCCCTATGATCCTAATTGTATAAACGGGTAACTATACAATTGGGTAACATAAATTAAGTAACAACATAATTAGATAACCACTCAAAACGGGTAGCTGGTTGATCATAAATAAGAGACTTCTGTTTCCCTTTCCTTGTAGGTTTCCTGTTTGACATAGCATATACTTGTTTCCCTTTTCTTTCGGAAGAGGTCGCCCACCACCTATAGAGAGAAGGTCGCACATACTTATGCAAAAGAGACTACACGGAGAAAGTCGCATATAATCTGTGGAAGAGGTCGCACATAACCATCACGGAAGAGGTCGAACTTAACCCTTATGCGACCTTAGGATTTTAGACCGGACATTAGAACCCAAAGGAAGATAGTTGCTTGTTACATATTGCCACTCAATTACACAAAGAAAAGGAAATTTAAGAACAAAAGTATAGTATATAGTTTCCATTGGAGAACGTTGTGCTCAGTTGTGTAATTATTCTATGCTGATATAATATTACTATATTGTCCATAATTCAAAAACTTGTCCTACTGGGTGTTTATTGCTTGGGCTCTTGAACATGTCAGAGATTTTAGTAGTTCAGATAGAGCATTGAACTCATAGAACGTGATCAAAATCTTCCCACCTACCCTATGCTCAATGGGGCAAACTTTGTACCAAAATATTTTAATTCTGCTGGGACCTTGGATCACCATGCCCTCTCTTCATTTACCCTTGTGGGGTTATGGTCTATTGGTCCTGTGTCCCCTCATATTTATGACAAATTTTTATATGTTAAAATCAAATATAAATAATATCTATACTCTTCGTATCTAACCATATAAATTGATATGATGTTCTTTTATTTTCCCTGCAGACTACTGAGTAGACCATAGAGATTCTGATTATAATTAGGGACTAAATTTTGATTTTAGATTCTTGGAATCGCCAAATAGTATAAAAAGAGATAAAGTGCAAAGTGCATAACAAAAAATCTAAAGACGTGGATAGGTGAGTAGACCCACTTAGAAGTTTTCAAGCTGAAAATGCATAGTGCCGAACTTAACCTGATTCGTACGTCCACCCGGTTTAAGGTTCGAATCTGAAAAACATGGAAGCAAGCTACAAAGATTAGCTTGAGACTTTCTTCACCAAAAGAAATGAGGACACAAGAGGAAGTTGCTTGTTATATATCCACAAATCAATTAAAACTATCATATAGCTCAAAATTTTTATACATCAAGCTCATGATGAGGCATGAGGGAATTTACCGGGGCAGCCACGTACCAACCATTAAAATTATAGAGTAACAAAAGCCTAAGATTCTGTATAAGAGAAATAAACAAAATTCTTTTTTTTTTTTCCATTTTTTTCCTTTAAATTTACAGAAGTAAATTACAAATCCCGCCTGCACAAGGGGCAAGAACCATGCCTAAGGAGCCACTTATCTATGCAAGGTAGGTGAAACAAGTGATTGCATTGAGGCAGGCTTCTAACAGTTTCTCCAAGCTGAAAGTCCTGCATAAGTTTAAATATAAAAAGATTAAACAATTTGCGTTTGGGAAACTAGAAAATCATATGGGAAAAAAAGAAGATGAAAATCTTGGCTGAACCAACCTGAAGGCAAACAGAACAAGAAACTCTCTCCCCAGAGTCATCTACGTCGTTGTTGCTAGTAATTTTGATCTTTGGGATCTTTTCAACTGAATCTCCTGGCAATCCTTTGGCCCCTCCTGTGTCAAAGATGTTGGTAACCTCATCGAACCCGGTTTCGACAGCACCCATCTGGTTTTTTCCACATTGATATATAAACAAAACAAACAAATTGTTAGAAAAATAGATATCCCACTTGGTGTTCTTCTTGTTGGCCAGTATATCAACAATTTATCATCAACTCGTATTTTCACGGAGCAATTACCTGACTTTGAACGGCGCTCAACATGGCCGGACCAATCCGCTCACGAACTAATCTACCACTAAGAAGGCTTGCAATGACATCAATCTGCACAATTACCGGACCAAAAACATTATTTGCAGCTATTGTGTAATGAACTTGAAAATAAAGTTATTAAATATATTAGCAGCTAACACTTGAAAGCATATAAACACACAACGGGGGAGATCAAAGTTAGATTGCTCACCAGGTACAGGAGACACCCGATTCCAGATTCGTCCGATTGCCAGAGAACAAGGGAAGATTCAAACACCTCGATAGAGAAAACAGCTCCAGATATTGCACCAACAGCAGCTCCTCTAACAAAACCACTCTCTGTCTCTTGGCCTATCAAAGCTCCAGTCATAGCCCCTAATAAGGTCCCAACTGCAGATATACGTACCCCATTTTCCATTAGTAACAATCTTATGAAACGAATCACACGGCTCTTGCATCTTCAAATCTCATACTCTTAAATGATCTAAAGATGGTAAAGGACAATAACCACAAACCCCTTTGTCTAAAATGCAAAACCCCTTTTGAACTTTGTTCAAATATCTGAGAATCAACACAAAAAACGGCACTTACCCATTAGTCATTTTCTCTCATACAACTTTATTCTGTCTTGAAAAGTCTTAAATTTAAAATTTTGGGAAATGGGGTTTCAATATAATTGCAAAATGGCTAAAAACTAAATGCAAAAGACTCCATAAGCAAAAAAAAAAAAGAAAAAAAAAATCCAATTGGGTACCAAATACAAGTCAGCAAAAAACAGAAAACAGATCAAGAATCACATTAATCAAACAAGGGGAAAAAAAAAACACAAAGAAAGCTTAAGACAAAAAGGGGAAAAAGGGACCAAAAAAGAAAAAAACAAACCTAAAGCAAAACAGAAGGTGAAGATTGCAGAGAAGATGTTTCCAAGGATTACAGAGAGAGCAAAGGTGCAAAATTCCTTAACCCTTTGGAAGAAATTCCCAAACAAAGATGGAGAAGATGAAGACAAACGAAAAGGGTGCCCAATAAAATCCATGGCTTGGGTCAAGATCACTAGAACCGAAATGATATGAAATGAATGGTTTTGTAGCAGCTGGGTTAGGTGTCGTTGATCCTTAACTCCTAAGTTAAACAAACTTATATATAATCATAAATAAGGGGATAGGTACTCCTTATAGACTCTTACTCGTTAAGGAGAGAAGATAGAACGAAACCAAATCAACCAACTCGCATTTAAAGCTTCTTCCTCTCTTTTTTTTCCTTTCTTTTTTTTTGTTTGACACAACTCTCTCTCTCTCTCTCTCTCTCTCTCTCTCTCTCTATCTCTATCTCTATTTCTTTTTTGCCCTTTTTCTCTCTCTGACTTGCTAATTGAATAAAATTATTTAATTGGTAATTTAGAAAAAATAATAAAAAGAAAAGAAAGTTATCGTTTTCAAAGACGAGAAATAGAAGAAGTTTCTTTTCTGTCAATTCTGACGCGTTCTTAAAAGGATGTAATTTGTCCACAAATAATCGTTGCATGAATAGTGTTTAAATTAATTTTTTCCTATGGCTTATTTTCCACGAAGGGTGAGAACGTCAAGACCCAAGGGTAGCTATTGGCCTCTATATTTATTTATTAAATTTTGCTATAAAGCCATCGTTGATTTCTTTCTTCTCCTAATTAATTTTTATCTGGATTCTTAACGTTTTTTCTATTTTTGTAGGCTAAAGAATTAAGAAATATCTGCTTGTTGGACTCGCTGATAATTATTATTATTATGTACTTCTTATACTGAGGTCAAAAATGAAAGTCTCCACGTCGTTTTTTAAAACCTAACCAAATAATAATGTCTTTGGGAAGTGATCCTAACAACTCGTCCGTTTCTTTTATTATAAAAAAAAATTATGTACTCTCTCTTTTTTCTTTTTTCTATTTTTACTTTTTTTTCTTAAGGGCTAATATTTACTTGAATATGGACCGCATGATTTAAAAGGTTTCCTTCTTTTTTTGTTTTTCTTTTTCTAGTAAAAAATGTTAAAACTCAAGGAGATTATAAGCATAAACGTAAATCATATGTATTTCTACCCCCCAAAAAAAAAAAAACAGATGTACTCATGGTGACCACTAATTCTTTGTCAAATTTTGTGCTTCTACATGTAAATAGTGTTACATGTTGTATTATATGACATTTGTGTGTGTCTTTTTTATTCATCTGCTGGTTGAATTTGACAATCGGTATACATATCAACCGCCACAGTAACATTGTCAACAATGGACAGAAAGAAGTCTTCAGTATGGGGTCCAATTATTATTGAGCATTTGATGATCACAATTTTTTCAGGAAATATTATTGTTCTGAAAACTTGGTTCGAATATAAATTCAAAGCCCAATATAAGTTTATTATTACGTCATGGACTACTGGGTTTCTTTTTCTTTTTTTCTAAGAAACAAACTCTTTTATTACAAAATAATATATTCAAAGAAGTAATTCCTCTAACTAATCCTAAATTATGTATTAATGTGCAGCTTCGTTACATATACATGAGAGAGAGAAAGGAAAGAAAACAAGCTAAATACATCTAATTATGATAGTCGGCCAAATACCAAATGGCAAGGTAAGTCATTGACAGAAGTTTTTTTTTTTTTTTCCCCTTCTTCTTTCGTTAATGAGATTTGATTCACTGTAGATGCATATTCAACTATTAAGATCTGAACCGTTTGGAACTTGAACTTTTGGGGGGGGGGGGGGGGGAAAAGTTAGATTTGATATCATTTTTTAACCTATAAATTTTTGACAAATTTTAAAATAAAATTCTATAAAATATGAGAAAAATATTTTACTCTTTCTTATTTCTGACTTTTCTCTCACTTTTTTTTTATCTTCCAACAATAGGTTCCAAACGGAGGCTCACGTGTTCTTTCGACTTTTTCATAACACCCTTTATTATTCAAGGGATAAGTAGGAAAGTTTGAATCAAATAATACGATGTTGTAATGTGTGAACTGGAAAATAAAATGGCCCAACAGATTTTTTTTTTCTTTGAATAAAAATAGGCTCCTTAATAGTATATCATTATTGGAAGTAAAAAATTTCAATTACAGCGCAACTATAAAGATTACCATTTTAAATTCCTTCAAAAAAGACGAAAGTGGATTATAGACACAACAACAGTAAAATTTATGAGTTATCATAATTCTCTAAGAGAAGAAGATAACAAGAACGACTAGTAAACTATTATCTTTAACATATATATTAATGTTCTTGATAAGTAGACTATATGATTCTAAGACCAATTGATATCATGTTCGTTAAAAAGAAAAATAACTTGAAGAAAATCTCAAATTCAAGATCTAATAAATGAATATAAAAACTTCACACAAAATGTGGTATTAAAAACTATATCTAAATCTGAACTTATTAGAAAACTAAACAAAAATTGAAAAAAATCTTTCATTCTCGTGACAGGTCAAGGATAGAGTTCAAAAGAAGAAAAAAAAAGAGGCGGTGAAGGAGGTGCTTCCTCTCTACCTCTGTGAGAGTATAAGTGAAGTTTTTTTTTTTTTTTTTGAGAGAGAGAAAAATAAGTATATATAAAAAGAGGTGCAGTCTGTAGTAATATTTTCTATTTGAGTGTTATTTGACATTATAAAAATAAAAAAAAATTAAAATTGATTTTGATTACGAGCTATAATGTAAAACCTCTTATTTTAAGAAAGGGTATTGTGGTCTTTTGACCCAAATTTAAAAAAAAAAATGAATCTAGACAAATTTGGGTCTAGATTCGTTTGGACAAAAGTGTGAAGAAAGTTTAAAAATTTGGGGTCAAAGTGTAATTATTTAATGGTATTTTTGAGAAGATTTTCAGAAAACTAGATCTAAGTGCAAATAAGCAAAATAGTGCCTAATTAACCAGAAGCTGACACGTGGCGCTACAATCTCATAAATCCCTGAACTTCCTCATCTTCTCCCTCGAAGCCCCCGTGAAGAGCCGTCACTGCCAGCTACCTTTGCTCCTCCTCCGACCACCGTTGGAGCTCGCCGCCACCCAGAAACGACGTGCCGTCGTTTGACGAAGCTCCTGCCGCCAGAATCAGCTGCATCGGAGCCCATGATCGCCAGAAAACGGCGAAAAATGCCGCGGTTTGTTTTCCTCGTCGGAGCCAATTCCAGCCATCGTTTGCTGCAAAACTGGTCGCTGTGGACTCGTCTCTTCACGGGCAATCTGGTGGTAGGTACCTCGCGTCTTAATTTTGCTCTGTTTGATTTTAATTTCGTTGGACAATTTTGTATGTAAATGATTTTGAAATTGACTTTTCGATTGGACCGTTAGATTTTAAAACTAATATCATTTTTGGAATCTACGTTGAAAATAGTAAAAAATGAGATATATATTGACTATGTTCTGAAATGGGCCCAAAAAACGAAATCGAACGGCCCAAATTTGCCTCGATTTGCATGTCGTGGGGCCCGCATCTAAATTTGACAAATTATATGTCTAACCTAGGGTTTCGGGTGCTCTGAATTCAGTGGTGAAGTCCATTTTATAATTTGAAGCTCCGTTTGAAAATCAAGTTTTCAAACCAAGGAATCAAAGGTTTGAAAACGACATCCGCTCTTCCAAATAACACCTAAACGATGCCAAACTTTCTCCATAACCTTGTAATGCTAGTTGGACGCTCGATTGAGATAAGGATTCGATTACTTGATTCAAAAATTAATTCAATTTATGAATTTCACATATTTTCAATACATATAGAATTTCGTGAAATAATTTATAAAAATTATGTTTATGTCCATTTTTGACTTGATTTAAGATATAAACTGCCTGGGAGATACGTCACACTTGTTGGTATGTCATATATACTGTTTTGGATTGATTTCTGCAGGAAATTGGATTTTGGGGTTTTGATAGAAAATAGCTGTTATAATACTGAAATTTTTAAGAATTCCAAAATAGGTTGAGAACTCAGTTTTGAGGACTGGAAGTGATTTGACTAAAGAATACTGCATGGTTATTTTGAGATTTTGTAGAAATAGTACATATCCTTATTTAGTCATTTATAAAATATTTGCATATATTCACATATGTACGATGCCCTACATTGGATGATCGGACTTACGATGCTCCACATCGGGTGATCGGACTTACGATACCCCACATCAGGTGATCGGATTTACAGCACCTCTTTAGGTGGTTCGGACTTACGAGTGATCTACTAGGACACTTCGGACATCATGATTGCATATATGGTTATATGTTGGCTTGAATAGATATGTACTGATTTTTATAGATGTTTTTCAATGGTTTGGAATATTTGAACTATTGGACCATGATTTTCACTTGAGTTTTGTGAACTATTTGGAATAGAACACTAGCCATGCAAAACCTTCAACATGAGTATATTTTCTTACATATAAAAACTTGTAATCAATTCTCTACCGAGTATTCACGTGCTTACCCCCCTTTTATTTATTCTCACTTTCAAGTGTTGATTTATTTTGGAGAAATTGTCTTGGTGACTTGTCAAGGTTGTTTGGCATATGTGTGTCGTTTCCTACATCTTTATTAGTTGGTTCCTATTCTATACCATCCTTTCCTTTTTATTTCAAATATATTTAGCTAATCGTGGTGTATTTATTAAGTAGATATATGAGGATAAATTTTACTATTCAATTGAGTATTTAGAAATACAAATGATTTTATGTAAATTATTTGAACATTGGACTTAAGGTTTAATTGGACTCGTTTTTTTTTTTTTTATAATTTATAAATTTACAAATGTTTCTAAACTAATTAATTAGATTTTAATCAAAACTTTAAATGAAGGATTTCCTTAGAAAATTAATACTAAAATTAATGTTTCTTGAATATGAAATTCGATTACTTTTGAGGACTAAATCTAAAAATTCTAAGTACTAAATTTTCTAGAATTTTGAAAAATCACTATTTACTAATGTTTCAACATAAAATTACTAAAAGTCACAGCCTTAGATTTCTGGTCATGACAGTTTTAGTATCAGAGCAATAGGCTTCAAATTCGTCTAGAATCTTGCCTATGGTATTTTAGTGTTTAAAATGGGTTTTGGAAAAGTATTTGATAAATACCTCATACATTACTTAGGAATTGGCTAAATATATTGTCTTTGCTCTGATTCGTTCTAAATCTTTCGTTCACCTCCTCAGAATGAAACTTTAGTATTCTTGAGATGGTTATACCTTAAAACTCTAGTCTCAGTAGTGTCGGAGATGATACGAGACTAGTGAAATTCTACTCATGTTGAAATTCCTAAATTCAAATGGACATTCACTCATGCATTTCTATGTCCATTACTGTGATAAGCTATATGAACCTCGTAGGTTCTAAAATAGCAATTCAATGTCTTGTATCTTGATTGGCATGATTTGACATTTGTTTGTGCTTGTGGTGTTGTGATTTAAATTTCTTGGAAATTATTTGGATGTGACTAATTAGTTTAAATGTTTGGTAAATCGTTTACATGGTCTTATATCATGCATTAATAGGACTTTTGGATGGTCATGATATATTAATTTTCATTCATGGATTAATTTAATAATATGAACTTAGGTTTTTTTTTTTTAAAAAAAATGTTCTTGTCTAGTCTTACCAAGTTTAATTTTTGTAAGGAAATTTTTGAATTAATGGAATCTAATTGGTTAGTAAATTGGTATGATATGTTGTGATTGCTTAAATGTGATCTTGCACCTATTTTGCCAAGTTTATTTTGTGGCCCTTAAATAAGAAATTTTAGGATTTCTGAGAATCTAGTTAAAGTTAAAACCTGATTGATTTGTTTTTGAAACTTTTAGAGATTTCAAATTGATAATTTTTAGTTCTGAATGAAGTAGATATTTACATTTAACCAATATATCATCTTTATTTTGGAATCATATAAGTTTTAATTTTGAATAATAGTTGGATGTATATAATACATATTTTTCAAAGAATGTATAGTTTTTAAAAAATTAATAATACTACTTGAATTTAAGGTTTGTGAAATTGCCAGAAATATAAGATTTAAATAATTTCTTTACTTAAAACTAGTCGTGGTACTAGTTAGGTTTCATTGCATATTTAGTGATGTTAATTTAAAAACAAAGTTCCTAAATATTTTTCCTAGTTTTGAATATAGTAGTTATAATTGTTAAAAATTATTGATTTTCTACTTGTAATATGATTTTGAATCTAAAGAAAGTTTTGGAAAAATTGATTTGTAGAGTAACCTGGAAATAAACATAAAATGTTTATGGAAAAATATATGTGAAAACTTTGGGCAACAAAGTTGATTTCTTAGAATTTTTTTTTTATGATTTATTGTGGTATGCATATAAAATTTTGAAAACTTTTGCATATATTTCTAAAAGTCAAATATATAATATTTTGTTACAAGAATTTCAGTAAGTAAAATTGTTAATTCTAATTTGATTGGAACCTTGAAAAAAAAAATTATTTTGAAAAACTGATTTTAGAAGTTTTGTGAAATCTTGTTGTTATGACCTTACTTACCTTATTGCTTGGATTTACTAATCCTTGTAAACTTTTCATTATATATGTGGCATGTTTAATGAAGAAAGTGTTATGTTATTGTTTATTGGAATTGTCGAACCCTTGTGTTCAATAAATGTCTTGTTTATTGGATAAGTGAATCAAGTGGGACTCACTTTGCATTATTAGCCTTAATTGGCTAATTGGATACTTATCTAATTGGTTTTAACTAAATTCTACAAATATTGGGAACTCCTATTGTTGGGAACTCCTAATGTTGGAGACTTGTGATAATATTTTATTTTGAATTTGGAATAAAAATATTAAAATATTTTGGTTTTGAATACCTAAGCTTTGGAGAGACTTAGGTGGTGCATGATGTTACATATCAATTTCTTTGAAATTAAAATTTGAACTTTTTGATATATGAAACTTGGATTCTCAAATAGATAAGGTTATGGATTGATATGCCCTGATTTGACGTAAAAAAAAAAAAAAAAGAAATTTGTCATGTTTAAAAGTGCTTGATAGTTTAATCAGTAAACTATAAATCAAGCAGAAAAACTTCTTCTTATCGTACTTACTTAGCATAGTAAGTGGGATTGGTGTGTTAGACGCAAAATTGATTGACTGATGATGATAAGAATCAATCTTATCGATGTATTCTCTCTTGGCATTAATGGGCGGATACTACTTGTGGTACTCTACTTGTGTTGACTCTTAGGAATTTTTGGAGACTCTGATTAAAATCTATTGTGGATTAGAATTATCATTGAGTTCGTTGGTATTGAGTTCAGCTTGTGACTCATTACTTGATTTGAGATAGATCCAAGCATCATTATGGTGGTATAATTAATGGCATAGGGATCAGTTTACTTATGAGTTATATTGAAAGTTATTGAACTCTTGTTATTATATAAAAATAAAAAACAAAAACAAAAACAAAATGAGGTTAGATGGGAGACGGGTGTCGCTGCAGATACAACCTATTCTATTGGAACCTTATTTCTGGGGCATTGTAGTGTTGTTAATAGTTTTATTTGCATATTGGGTATTGAGTCATTTTCATATGACTTTCTCTTGTACCGAAGACTTAGGAGTCCTTGGAGCTAATTGATGAATTAGGATGATTGCTATACTCTCTATATTGGGTAAAAGACTTGGGAAGTCTTTGGACTATATTTGTTATGTGGGTACTTGCATTTTATATGCTTGGACTGTAGTGGTTAACCTGTTGGTGTTCATTATGTTATGTACTTCTGTGATGGAGATTTCCATTCATAGTAATTCTAGTCTTGTCATTGACTGGAAATGTCTTGCGTACATGATCGTTATTCACTCGTTATGAGGAACAGTAAATGATTTATGTCATTGTACTCTTGTTGTCGTTTTTGACCGCTAAATTCGTCTATCTTATGTGTGGTGTAACACATAATTGTTTTCTACTTGAGACCTAGTTGAGTATTATCTTGTATTGATGAGGACTCTTGTTAGAATCTTTGGACTCAGTGATTATTTAGGACCAAATTTATCTATAAACAAATGGAATTGTCTCAGTGTATTATTGATTTGGTTTGATCTAGAGACGGTATTGTACATACTTGATATTTGATCTACTATACTGTATTGGTGCCTAATAATTACTATTTTAATTATAGATGTAAAAACCTGGATTTTGGGAGGGTAATTTGGACAATTTACTAATTTTCCGGATAAAATATTGTGGGGATTAAATTGTAAAAGTTTTGTGCAGAAGGACTAAATTGCAATTTTTGGGGGACTAGATTGATAGAGATTTGAAATTTAGGGACTTATGTGCAAGTTTTGAAAAATTGCACAACCCCATAAGACAGGGCCACGTGCTCTCTCCTTTTCTTTTCTCTCTCTTCTCCCCCGACTTCTCTCTCTCTCTCTCTGTGTTTCTCGGCCACACCACCAAAGGAAGCCGTGACCATCGCTCCAGCCACCGTCCGCTCGTGCCATCGACTAGCGAAGGATCCCCGTGCTGCGTCGAAGCTCCGCTGCCGTCATCTTGGTCGCCGAAAAACCTCCATCGAAACTGTTGACGCCGTTTCAGAGATTTTGTCACCGGCGACGATTCTGGCCACCATTCGACCTCCAACTGGTCCTGTTGGATTCCTCTTTTCTCAAGGATCATCAAGGTATATATATCTCAACCCCATTTTGCCCGGATTGAAAGTTGCCATTTTTAGATATTTTGAGTTTAAGTTTAACTTTTTGATTCGGCCGTTGGATTGAGTTTTTGTTGTCATTTTTGAATTGTACTCGAAAAATGGAGAAGTTTGATATATATATATATATTGCCTATGTTTGGTGATCGGCACGGAAATCGAGATCGGACGGTCGAGATTCACCTCATTTTGCGTGCCACCAGCCCGGTGTGGACTCGGACCCAAATTGGACAAATTGTATGTCTAACCTAGCTATTTTGGGTGCTAAGAATTCAGCGAAGAGGTCCGTTTGTGGAATTGAAGCTCCGGTGAGAAGTTGGTTTTTCGCAAAAGGATGATCGAGGGCTTGGAATTAGTTCCCGACCCTCCGGGTGATCGTTAATGACACCTTGAGAATTCGATAGCGTGGTATTGCTATTCGAGCAAGGTAGGGACTCAATTACCTCTGTTTTATATCGTTTTTGAATAAAACTTATTTTCTGTAACATATGAGAACAAATGTGATTTTTGGTTACTCGAATATCTGAGATGGGAATTGGTTGTATGAGATATATGTTGTATTGCTCTGGGAATTTTCTGAGTACAGGTTATTTTGGGTATATTAAAAATAGGGCCGTTATGCTGTCCGTTTTTCTATAAAAACCTAGTATGCTGATTTAACTGAAAAACCAGAGCACGATTATTTTCACACTTCAGTTCTGTATTGCACGTGTCATAGGATCATACATGAGCACTATGTTAGCATCGTGGGTTTACAGTGTGGCGCTGCATGCCCCACCGTCGGTGAAAGTCCGTAAACTCGCGCGAGGTTTTGTTACTTCTGATTACCTCCCCATTTGGCAGGCATAGGCAATTCGGTTGCCCCTTCAGGTTTGGTAGGCGACATACGGGTATCCCCTCCGGATATGCACTTAGGTATCATGCAGGCTGTTAGGCATACTTAGTATCATCATCCTAGGTTTCCACAGATAAGAGGATGAGAGCTCATGGGTATGGGTTGATTTTTGTCATGCGCATATGAATTGGATGGTTTTGATTACACTGCTTTATATATATATATATATATATATATATATATATATATATGGATTTCCGGTTTGGATTATATATATATATATATATTTTGGACTAAACTAACCATGCAGGAATTCCCCATCACTAAAATGTTTTCAATCGAGATAATTTTTTTCCTACTGGGTATTTTATGCTCACCTCCCTACCTTCTTCCTCAAGTGGTGTCCAGTGCGATCTTGGTGATCAAGAGAAGTAAGAGGTCTTCTTGATTGCAATTCGTCTCTTGGTAATGCTAGGAGTTTGTTGTCGTAGTCTTTGGACTATTTGGGTTTTGAATTAGTATTGAACCAAGATTACTGCTTTCTATTTTGTCTGCGAACTTATGTATGCCATTTTGGTATTTGACTTTTGTTATGAATGATAGTGATGGTTAGGCTTATATTTGACTTCGTGATTTTTAATTATTATTTAGTTTATGTTTAATGGTGTATACGAATTATGGGAGTGGTTCACGGGATAAAATTCCAATTATTTTATTTAAATGGACCGTTTTATAAAAACTAGAACTTTTGACACTTTTCAAATAAATCAAGGAATTTCCCACCTTTGTGAAATTCCCCTTTTGCCACTGGCCTGGGTTTTGGATCGTGACATAAATTTTTGGTATCAGAGCTTTGAGTTTAACAGCTCGGACGTATCACCATTAAACTAGATTGAAGTTGTTTTTATGATAAGTATGCATCATTATCTCACAAACAGTTTGGCATATTGTTTCAGACTTGTAGCGATGCCTCCTAGAAGAGTTCTGAGGCACCAGCTGGGTGCCGAACCTCCTTGTCTGGATTTCACTCATCTGATTGAGGCAATGCAGCAGGCATTCATCCAGATGAGCAATCCAGACTATCAGCCTCCAGCTCCGAGGGAACGTCAGTTGGATCAAGCTGATCATCTCCAGCGGTTCATGCGTCTCCAGCCAGGGCAGTTTGATGGTAGACCAGAAGCTCTCACAGCAATTGCTTAATTGCATGAGATGGAGCGACACTTTCGAAACCTTGGTACTCCGGTTTAGTTTTGGGCTGTGTTTACTGTTATCCGTTTGACAGAGAGTGTCATTCGTTGGTGGGAGATAGTGGAACGGATGTAAGATGTAGTGGGTCTGACTTGGGAAGACTTTGAACGGATTTTCAAGCTCCAGTATGCCAATGAGGATCAGCAGGATGAAGTTGTGAACCGATTTGAGACGTTGATTCAAGGTAACAGAACGGTGAATGAGTACCTGATAAAGTTCACTGAGTTGGCAAGTGTTGCTCTTGGACCAGGTACGAGCGAGAAGTACCGAGTTGCCAAGTTCAAGAGTCGTCTGAATCAGAACATTTTCGACGAGATTAGTACTCAGACCTTCCGTACTCTTCCTGAGATTGCAGTAGCTGCCCAGCGGGCGGAGGCCATCGAAGAAGGATTTGATCCCAGGAGGAACCAACGGAGAGGTAATGATAAGAAAGCCACCAGAAGGAACCAGGGGCAGTGGTCAGCCCAGGGTACTCTGAACAGTGGGAGCTCGAACAGCAGTGGTTCTTTAGGGGGTGGCAGAGGCAGTCCGTATGGAAGATGTTTTGTTTGTGGCCAGCCAGGTCATCGGAAGAAGGAGTATCCCAACCGTCTGTAGAAATCTCCTATTTCTCAAGGAGGACCATAGAGGAGCCAGTCCGGTTCTATTTCTTATCAAAACACTCAAGTAAGGCCGCAACAGTCACAGGGTGCTTCACAGGTTTTTACTTCCCCTCAACCTTATCAGCATCAGTACCGCCCTCAGGGTTTTACTCAGAACTTTTAGACTCCTCCGGCCTCAGGGAGTCAGGGTGGGCGTGGATATGGCAATAGTGGTCCAGAATCTAGCAGTAGCCGTCTTGGTCAGGGGAGAGGCAACAAGGGGAAAGGAAAGGTGACTGGCCAAGCCTATGCTTTTACTGGGGTAGACGACACTCAGGATCATGCCGGTCGAGGTATTGTTGATGGTATGATTCTTCTTTCACACTCTTGGGCACATGTTTTGTTTGATACTGGTGCATCCCATTCATTCATATCCTTATTGTTTGCTCAACTGTTGGAGTTGGAATTTTCTAATTTGGATTATGTATTGACGTTGGGTACACCTTTGGGAGGAGTAGCCGATGGGTCTTGTGTGTGCAAGTCTTGTCGGGTTGTGATTGGTGATAGGAAGCTTCTTGCTGATTTGAATGTGTTGCCGATGGGACAGTATGACGTGATACTCAGTATGGATTGGTTGTCGAAGTATCGAGCCGTTGTAGACTGTTTTACGAAGCGGGTGATTCTTTTTCCTAGTGATGGATATTCTATTATCTATTAGGCTGGGATGAGTCCGTTGAAGCCTAGTCCTATTCTGAAAGTGTGCATGGGTGGAAGAAAGAAACTTGAGTGTTATGGGAACTTGTTTGCCATG
>JXTB01000077.1:68990-126181 GCA_002914805.1 Parasponia andersonii
TCGTTGAGACTTTGTGTGGATTACCGGAAGTTGAATCAGTTGACAGTGAAGAACAAGTATCCTTTGCCAAGGATAGATGAGTTGTTTGATCAACTAGGTGGTTCAAGGTTCTTTTCTAAGATCGATTTGAGATCCGGTTATCATCAGTTGAAGATAAGAGAGGATGATATACCTAAGATAGCATTCAGAATTCGATATGGTCATTTTAAGTTTCTGGTGATGCCGTTTGGTTTGACGAGTGCTCCCGCAGCATTTATGGATCTCATGAATCGGATTTTTAGGTTGTTTTTGGATCGTTTTGTGGTTATGTTTATCGATGACATCCTGGTGTATTCCAAGACTCAAGAAGAGCATGTCGAACATCTGGGGATAGTACTCAAGACCTTGAGAGATTATCAGTTGTATGACAAGAAATCAAAGTATGACTTTTGGATGTCAGAAGTGAAGTTCTTGGGTCATGTGATTTCTCACGGAGGTATTTCAGTCGATCCCGCTAAGATCGAAGCTGTTCTAGAACGGGAAAGACCGAGAAATATGACGGAGGTACGTAGTTTCCTTGGATTGGCAGGCTACTACCGTCGTTTTGTGCAAGATTTCTCGAGAATTGCTTTGCCTTTGACGAAGTTGACCAGGAAGGATGTTAAATTTGTTTGGGTCACGAAAGTGAAGAAGCTTTTGTCAGGTTGAAGCAGAGTTTAACCACCGCACAGTTACGAGTCTTATGTGGTGTATACCGATGCTTCAAAGACAGGTTTGGGATGTGTCTTGATGCAGAATGGTCGAGTTATGGCTTATGCTTCTCATCAGTTGAAGCCACATGAGAGGAACTATCCCACCCATGATCTGGAGCTTGCAGTAGTGATCTTTGCCTTGAAGATTTGGCGATGTTACTTATATGGTGTGAAGTTCGATATATTCTCTGATCATAAGAGTTTGAAGTATCTCTTTACTCAGAAGGATCTGAACTTAAGACAGCAAAGATGGGCTGAATATATGGAGGATTATGACTTAGACCTACAATATCATCCTAGTAAAGCCAATGTTGTAGCTGATGCACTGAGTAGGAAGCCTCATGGTGCACTAGCTGGACTAATGTTTGAAGACTAGAAGAACTCAGTTACGATTGGTGATTTCAACTTGCAGTACTTCGAGAATGAAGGGGTTGCTTGCCTGAGCAACATTGTGATTTCACCATCTCTTTTCCAGACTGTCCAATGGAGTCAGTGGCAAGACAGGGAGTTGAGGACAATCTGGAACCGGCTTCAGAATGGTGAATAGTTAGATGGTTGGAGCACCAATAGAGAAGGGTTTTTTCTTTTCAGTGGGAAGTTGGTTGTAACTGACGACCCTAATGTTTGAGAAACCATTCTAATTGAGGCTCACAAATCAAGGTTCGCAGTACATCTGGGTAGAAGCGGCAGTATTAGTGGAAAGGGATGAAGAAGGATGTAGCTACTTTTGTGGTTAAGTATTTGACTTGTCAGCGAATCAAAGCTGAACACCAGAGGCCAGCTGAATTACTTCAGCCGTTGCCAATTCCGGAATGGAAGTGGGACAAGATCACGATGGACTTCGTGACTTATTTGCCGAAGACGTTGAGGAAGAATGACGTAATTTGGGTGGTAGTCGATCGGTTGACGAAGAGTGCTCACTTTATACCGATCTGGATGGACTACTTTCTTACTAAGCTCAGTAGACTATATATGGAGAACATCATACGCTTGTATGGTGCGCCTTCAAGCATAGTCTCTGACAGAGATCTAAGGTTCACATCTAAATTTTAGAGAGCCTTGCAGAAAGCGTTAGGTACGCAGTTGGATATCAATACGGCTTACCATCCTGAGTCAGATGGCCAGTCTGAAAGGACCATTCAGATTCTTGAGGATATGCTACGTTGTTGCATACTGGATTTTGGTGGGAACTGGGATGATCATCTTCCTTTGGTGGAATTTGCTTATAATAACAGTTACCAGACCAGTGTAGGTGTGGCTCCATATGAGGTATTGTATGGGAGGCCGTGTAGATCACCTTTGTGTTAGGCAGAGCCTGAAGAGTGTGTTACTCTTAGACTTGAGTTGAATGAAGAGACTACTGAGAAGATCAAGGGTATCCAAGAGAGACTCAAAGAGATTCAGAGTCACCAAAAGAGTTATGCTGACCCGAAGAGGCGTGAGGTAGAGTTCGATACTGGTGATTCCGTATTCCTGAAAGTGACTCCAAGGCGAGGTGTTACAAGATTTGGAGTTAAGGGTAAGCTTGCTCCAAGGTATATTGGTCCCTTTGAGATCACTGAGAGAATTGGATCAGTGGCATATCGCTTGAATCTGCCTACACAGTTGGGTCACGTGCATAATGTGTTTCACGTGTCGATGTTGAAGAAGTACATGCCGGACCCATCTCATGTTGTTCAGTATGTGCATGTACCGATCAAAGAAGATGTGTCCTATGAAGAGCAGCCTATTCGCTTGTTAGCTAGGGAGTTGAAGGTGCTTCACAACCGAGAGATTCCACTTGTCAAGGTGGTTTGGGAACATCACAAGGAAGACGAGGCTTCTTGGGAACTCGAGACGGAGATGTACGAGAAGTACCCTCATTTGTTTGACTTTCAATCAGAAGTTGTATTGTGATGTAAATCTTGACTTGTACTTTGAATTTCGGGATGAAATTCTTTTAAGGAGGGGAGAATGTAAAAACCCAGATTTTGGGAGGGTAATTTGGACAATTTACCAATTTTCCGGATAAAATATTGTGGGGATTAAATTGCAAAAGTTTTGTGCAGAAAGACAAAATTGTAATTTTTAGGGGACTAGATTGATAGAGATTTGAAATTTGGGGACTTATGTGCAAGTTTTGAAAAATTGCACAGCCCTATAAGACAGGGCCACGTACCCTGTCCTTTTCTTTTCTCTCTCTCTCTCTTCTCTCTCTTTTCTCCCGACTTCTCTCTTTCTCTCTATGTTTCTCGGCCGCACCACCAGAGGAAGCTGCGACCGCCGCTCCAGCTACCGTCCGCTCACGCCACTGACTGGCGAAGTATCCCCGTGCTGCGCCGAAGCTCCACCGCCCCTCACCAGCCGCCGCCGTCATCTAGTTCACTGGAAAACCTCCATCAAAGTCGTTGACGCTGTTTCGGAGATTTCGTCACCGGCCACCATTCGACTTCCAACCGGTCCCGTTGGATTCTTTTCGTCTCAAAGATCATCAAGGTATATATATCTCAACCCCATTTTGCCCGGATTGAAAGTTGCCATTTTTGGATATTTTGAGTTTAAGTTTGCTTTTTGATCTGGCTGTTGGATTGAGTTTTTGTTGTCATTTTTGGATTGTACTCGGAAAATAGAGAAGTTTGATATATATATATATATATATAGTTTTTGTTGTCATTTTTGGATTGTACTCGGAAAATGGAGAAGTTTGATATATATATATATATATATTTATATTGCCTATGTTTAGTGATCGGCACGAAAATCGAGATCAGACGGTCGAGATTTACCTCGTTTTGCGTGCCACTAGTTCGGTGTGGGCCCAGACCCGAATTGGACAAGTTATATGTCTAATCTAGCTATTTTGGGTGCTAGGAATTCAGCGAAAAGGTCCGTTTGTGGAATTGAAGCTCTGGTGAGAAGTCGGTTTTTCGCAAGAGGACGATCGATGGCTTGGAATTAATTCCCGACCCTCCGAGCGATCGTCAACGACACCTTGAGGATTCGATAGCGTGGTATTGCTATTCGAGCTAGGTAGGGACTCAATAACCTCTGTTTTATATCGTTTTTTAATAAAACTTATTTTCTGCAATATAAAAAACAAATGTGATTTTTGGTTACTCAAATATCTGTGATGGGAATTGGTTGTATGAGATATATACTGTATTGCTCTGGGAATTTTCTGAGTATAGGTTTTTTTGGGTATATTGAAAATAGGGTCATTATACTGCCCGTTTTTCTATAAAAACCTAGTATGCTGATTTAACTGAAAAACTAGAGCACGATTATTTTCACACTTTAATTCTATATTGCACGTGTCATAGGATCATACATGAGCACCATGTTAGTATTGTGGGTTTATAATGTGGCGCTACGTGCCCCACCATCAGTAAAAGTCCGTAAACTCGCACGGGGTTTTGTTACTTCTGATTACCTCCCCATTTGGCAGGCGTAGGCAATTCGGTTACCCCTCCAGGTTTGGTAGGCGACACACGGGTATCCCCTCCGGGTATGGGCTTAGGTATCAGGCAGGCTGTTAGGCATACTTAGTGCCATCATCCTGAGTTTCCACAGATGAGAGGATAAGAGCTCATGGGTATGGGTTGATTTGTATCATGTGCATATGAATTAGATGGTTTTGATTACACTGCTTTTTATATATATATGGATTTCTGGTTTGGATTATATATATATATATATATATATATATATATATATATATATATGTTTTGGACTAAACTAACTATGCAGGAATTCTCCATCACTAAAATGTTTTCAATCGAGGTAATTGTTTTTCCTACTGGGCATTTTATGCTCACCCCCAACCTTCTTCCTCAGGTGGTGTCCAGTGCGATCTTGGTGATCAAGAGGAGTAAGAGTTCATCTGGATTACAATTCGTCTCTTGGTAATATTAGGAGTTTGTTGTCGTAATCTTTGGACTATTTGGGTTTTGTATTAGCATTGAACCAAGATTACTGCTTTCTATTTTGTCTGCAAACTTATATATGCCATTTTGGTATTTGACTTTTGTTGTGGATGATGGTGATGCTTGGGCTTATATTTGACTTCGTGATTTTTAATTATTATTGAGTCTATGTTTAATAGTGTATACGAACTGTGGAAGTGGTTCACGGGATAAAATTCTAATTATTTTATTTAAATGGACCGTTTTATAAAAACTAGAACTTTTGACACTTTTCAAATAAATCAAGAAATTTCCCACCTTTATGAAATTCCCCTTCTGCCACTGGCCCGGATTTTGGGTCGTGACAACAGGAATCCTGTGTTTTCAACTTCTAGTCCTGATTAACACTTCTGCTTCTGCGAATAATTACCAATATGGGGTCATCGATTCCTAACTCTTGTATCAATGCTTTATGTCTAATGATGAGTCATTTTCCGATTCCATGTCTTTTGTGTACATTCTTATCATATACCTTTGTGTGGCATTGGTATATTGGTAGAGTCTTAGTACTAAGTGAAAAGTACATGTTTTACAATTCTTGATTTAACTAGTATTCGATTTGCTACTCCTACACTCTATGTCTGGTGGTTCACTCTCCTTTTAACTATTACCACTTATTATTTTACTTGTACTCCTGTCGTGTTTAAATTTCGGGACGAAATTTTTTTTTAGGAGGAAAGGATGTAAAACCCCTTATTTTAAGAAAGGGTATTATGGTCTTTTGACTCAAATTTAAAAAAAAAAAAAGATTCTAGACAGATTTGGATCTAGATTCGTTTGGACAAAAGTGTGAAGAAAGTTTGAAAATTTTGGATTAAAGTGTAATTATCTAAGGATATTTTTGAGAAGATTTTCAGAAAACTGGGTCCAAGTACAAATAAGTAAAATAGTGCCCAATTAACCAGAAGCTGACACGTGGCACTACAATTACGGAAATTGCCCATAAATCCCTGAACTTTCTCATCTTCTCCCTTGAAGCCCCTGCGAAGACCCGCCGCTGCCAGCCACCGTTGCTCCTCCCCCAGCCACCGTTGGAGCTCGCCATTACCCAGAAACGAAGCACCATCACTGGACGAAGCTCCCGCCGCTAGAATCAGCTGCATCGGAGCTTACGATCGCCGAAAAATGGCAAAAAATGCCGCGGTTTATTTTGCTCGCCGGAGCCAATTCCAGCCACCATTCTCCGTAAAACTGGTCGTCGTGGACTCGTCTCTTCATGATAATCTGGTGGTAGGTACCTCGCGTCTCAATTTTGTTCCGTTTGATTTTAATTTCATTGAACAGTTTTGTGTGTAAATGGTTTTAAAATTGACTTTTTGATCGGACCGTTAGATTTTAAAACTAATATTATTTTTGAAATCTACATTGAAAATGGTGAAAAATGAGATATATATTGACTATGTTCTGAAATAGGCTCGAAAAATGAAATCAGACGGCTCAGATCTGTCTTGATTTGCATGCCGTGGGGCCTGTATCTAAATTTGACAAATTATATGTCTAACCTAAGGGTTTTAGGTGCTCTGAATTCAGTAGTGAAGTCCGTTTCATAATTTGAAGCTCCGTTTGAAAATCAAGTTTTCAAACCAAGGAACCAAAGATTTGAAAACAACATCCGCTCTTCCAAATGACACCCAAATGATGCCAAACTTTCTCCATAACCTTGTAATGCTAGTTGGATGCTTGATTGATGTAGGGATTCGATTACTTGATTCAAAAATTAATTTAATTTATGAATTTCACATATTTTCAATATATATAGAATTTCGTGAAATAATTTATAAAAATTGTGTTTATATCCATTTTTGACTTGATTTAATATATAAACTGCCTGGGAGATACATCACATTTGTTGGCGTATCATATATACTATTTTGGATTGATTTTTGCAGGAAATTAGATTTTGGGTTTTGATAGAAAATAGCTGTTGTAATGCCAAAATTTTCAAAAATTCCAAAATGGTTTAAGAACTCAGTTTTGAAAACTGGAAGTGATTTGATTAAAGAATACTATATAATTATTTTGAGATTTTGTGGAAATGGTACATATCCTGATTCTGTGATTTATAAAACATTTGCATACATTCACATATTTACGATGCCCTACATCGGGTGATCAGACTTACGGTGCCTCTTTAGGTGGTTTGGACTTACGATGATCCACTAGGACACTTCGGACATCATGATTGCATATATCGTTATATGTTGGCTTGAATAGATATGTACTGGTTTTTATGGATGTTTTTCAATGGTTTGGAATATTTGAACTGTTGGACCATGATTTGTACTTGAGTTTTGTGAACTGTTTGGAATAGAATACTAACCATACAGGACCTTCAACATGAGTATATTTTATTACATATTAAAACTTGTAATCGATTCTCTACTGAGCATTCACGTGCTCACCCCCCTTTATTTATTCCCACTTTCAGGTGTTGATTTATTTTGGAGAAATTGTCTTGGTGACTTGTCAAGGTTATTTGGCATATGTGTGTCGTTTCCCACATCTTTATTGGTTGGTTCCTATTCTATACCTTCCTTTCCTTTTTATGTTAAAATCGTGGTGTATTTATTAAGTAGATGGTATGAGGATAAATTTTGCTATTCAATTGAGTACTTAGAAATACAAATGATTTTATATAAATTATTTGAATATTGGACTTAAGGTTTAATTAGATTCGTTTTTTTTTTTATAATTTATAAATTTACAAATATTTCTAAACTAATTAATTAGATTTTAATCAAAACTTTAAATGAAGGATTTCCTTAGAAAATTAATACTAAAAGTAATATTTCTTGAATATGAAATTCGGTTACTTTTAAGGCCTAAATCTAAAAATTCTAAGTACTAAATTTTCTGAAATTTTAGAAAATCATTATTTACTACTGTTTCAACATAAAATTACTAAAAATCACCGCCTTAGATTTCCAGTCGTAACAGATAAGATATAAACGGCAACAATATTTGTTCATTAGGGAAAAAAGCTTACGAAAATTCATTGGCTTCATCTCCTAGTTTGCGTCTTATAAATGGTTTTTACGATTAAATTGGCGAGTGTGCTTTCTTGTAAAATCCGTTCACATTATCTATATATATACATATATCTTCACATTATGATTTATCCTTTTTCAACGAATTCCTGTTCCACCCACAACCCGAAAAAAGAAAAGGAAAAATCAAAATAATATTCAGTTACGTATTTCGAAACCATCCTTTGGATAATTTTATTCAAATATAGAAAAATTAAAAAATTAAAAAAGCCAAAAAAAAGTAGAAAAATTAGAGTGTGTGCGCCCTTTTTATTTTATACATCAACTTAATTCATTTTTTTTCTTCTTATTACTAAATGACTAAATATATATTTAAACATTTGGTATACTTACATATGCACTAATTTTATTTTATGTATTGAGTATACTAATTTTTATACTACGTACTTCATATTTTATATTAAGAGAAATGCTAAATGTATTATTTTTCTTGTTCTTTTTTACACTCTTCAGTCTTACAGTCTGACATGTGAATTCTATTATCCAATTTAATATTTTAATAATAAATAAATCATAATAAATTTATATGTCAAACAGTAAAATTAAGATAATATAGAAATAAAGAATGTTGCTTACATTTGAAAATATTTAAAAAAATATGATCACAGACTTAGTAACTACACCTAACTCCAATTAGGTCTAGATTTCGTTCTAGTGTCATTTTGAAAAACATATTCTAACTTAAAATGTGCTAAAAATTCGTTCATTTTGCTATAAAATCTAATAAAGTAATTTTTTTTAAATTAAAAGTAAAAATGTCTTATATTTTCAGATATTCTATCATTTATTTAATTTTTAAAACAAAATGTTAGAAGTATTGTAATAAAGGCATAATTCAGGATTCGACATTAATTAAATAGTTTACTCTTCTAGTGAATTTAAAATTTGCTTTTTGGGTAAGATATTTTTATATTATATACACACAAATTACATCAGATAACCAAAGATATTTTTAGGAAGAAATAAATATATTATCATTTTTGGCCACTAACCCAACACGTACGTACGCAATAAATCTATTACTTCTAAAGTCAGAACTGTCCATCTATTATTGTCCCCTATTGGGCAAAACATGCAGCATGCTTTAGGAGCTAGAAGACTTTGAAGAGCATTTGCAAAAGAGAGGAAAGAAAAGTAATAATATAAGAACACACTGTCCTTAATAATTAGGCTTTAATTATTCTTATAAAATAAATTGTAATAATAAGCTCCTTTTTATAATTTTTTGCACTTATTAGAACCAAAACCATATATAGTTTATTGTCGCATATAATTTGCTTAGATATGCTTTCTCTTTTTCATTTTTTTTTCCCTTTCTTTGATTTTGAAGAGTATTTGAAAAAGAGAAAAAAAAATAATATACGAACAAATTGTCAAATAATTAGCTTTTATTATAAAAAATATATATTGTAATAATACACTTTTTTATTCCACTTATTAGAAACCAAAAGCATATTATATTGTCGTATCTAATTCATTTAGATAGATGCTGACTCTCTCTCTCCCTCTTAAGAGTCGACAAACATAGATGCTTAGACCAAGCAATATTGCTTTTAGTCTAATTCATGCATGCATATATCTTTCTAAATGTCTAATGTGTATTAAGAAGACCATTTCACGTTTTCTTCTCTTTTACTTCTATTGGTGGCTTTGCTAAGAAAGACGGTACTCATTATAATTTCATGATTAGTAGTAAATAGATTTTGTGACGTGATGATTCAACTAATTCCTATCATGCATGCATTATAGTTCGAGCACTCCAGAAAATTATATCGAGAGATCTCAATTTCTCAAGTATTCTTATATGTGTATATATATATATATATATATATATATATATATGTTTATACATCCTAGATTTTTTTTTCTTATATAATGTGGTAATTCAAGTTCACCACACGTTAATTATCAATCATTGTTTTGGGTATAAATTAAGACGATATTTTTGATGACACGAAAGTGCACAGATATAACTGTATATTTATATATAAATATGCTAACCCTGCAACTTGTACGATTTTAGTCAGGTTTTCCGAGTAATCAAGTTATAGATATATAACACAGAACAAGAAACTTGTTCTTAACTAGATAAAGATAAGTGGTTTACTTTCCAATGTGGAGAAAGTATTTATATTTTCAAATTCAAATCAAGATCTTCATGATAAAACGTAATAATTGCCATACTCATTAATGCTGGAAGCTTCTCGCTAATCACAATTCACATCATGTCACACACTTTATTTTGCCTCATTTATAAGCTTGTGTGCTGTGAAGTTATATAGACCCGCAAATATATGCATGCATGCGTAGTTCAGTACCTTCTAACTTAAGTGGATTAGTTTTTTGGGGCGCAATTATTGAAAAATATCAGATATGCTGAGGTAATTTTATATTTCTTAATGACCTTCTCTTAATGACTAGAAAGAAATAAGACCACAAAAAAAATAATCTAAGCCAACGACCGACCAAATGAAGATTTTGTAATCTAATACTCTTGCATATTCTAGATTGAAATTACAAGAAACCAAGCATTATGTGAAGACGTTTTTTTCCCCACATTTTTTTTTTCCATTCCTTAAACTTTATTGGTGGTTAAGCTAAACAATGACCCATATTCAGATACGTAATCTTCATTCAAGATTTCGTGACAGCATATAAGTCAATTAGTTCGAGCCCCCTCGAGAAAGTTTTTACACAAATATCAAGAATAGGAAGACGGCCTTTGGCCCACCTTAATAAATCTACATTACAGAAGAAATAGAAATATACTATCAAAATATACTATCGTTTCATTTATCCAAAATAAGATCCAGTTATAATCATTAAATATCAGAAAGACCTGCATGCATGGGAAATGGGAAGTATTGATCAACTTTGCTATTGTATGTGAATTGACACATGAAAGCTTTTAAAACAATGCGAATTAAAGGATGTTCTAAGATAGACTTGAAAAATGCTAGCTATGTTTTAAAAAACAAATTAAGAAAATGAATGAAATAAAGCATTATAAGTATAATCCAAAATGCAAATAGTGTTAATGTTTTTACCTTTTGTTTTGCCAACAAAAATAGAGTACATATAAATTAAAAAGCAAGTCCTGCCTAAAGGGGGGCACTTAAGACCACAAGATCCGAGGCAGTAAAAGTATTCATTATTTAATTGTGCAATGAGATTGCTTACACAGCCTAGTGTATACCAATAGCATTTGGACAAAACACAACTGGGCCTTGACTATTTTTCTCTGTGAAATGTACACTCAGTATCCTCTTTTGTGGCTCATATTTCACAAATACCGATTTTTTAATGTTATTTGACCAATAGCCTTTTTCAGATATTCATTTCCTGTGTAAAATATTGTGGTATATGCTTTTTTAAATGGATAGCAATTTCTAGGCATAATTTTTATTGATTTCTTGTATATCATGCATAAAATCAAAAAAAGGTACTGGTGAAATAAAAATGAAAAAAAGTATCTATGAAAATATGCTTAAAAAAATGAGTATTTATGTACTTTTTCCCTTTTTCTTTTTATTTCGAGTAATTATAGCAAATAGTGCCTTTTACACTTCATAATGTCTCTGTTTTTATTTTTTTTTTCATATATAGCTAAATAGTATATTAATGTGTTTTTAGACTAACTATATCATATGTCAATATTGTAGTTTTTATAAAATTATTTAAGATTTTAGGAAAAAAGTCAAAGAGCACTACCTTTTAAAAAATATACCAATAATACGGTGTGGAGGAAATTACTTAATTTTATACGGTATGTTTTCGAAAAATGACACATTTTCCTTTTTTCCTTCTTTCTCTCGCTCTCCACCTTCAATTCATTATTTTTCGGCTTGAAGTTGGAGGAGTCTAAAGAGAACAAACTATGGGGAGGTTGCTTCGAGGAGAGGGTCACTGACGTTTTCGAGAGGATTCTTAGGCAATTTTGGCAAATTGCAGCTACTTTGAAGTCTTCTTCCTTAAGTCAAATTTCCTCCCATATTACTTTCATAATCCTAACTGATTTTCTTCTCTTCATTTTGAGGCAGCTATCTATAAAGAATAGTTATTAATTTTGGATTAGTTATTTTATTGATCTCTAACGCATAAACTAAATTCTGGGAAAAGAAGACACCATTACAAGAAGAATGAATATATATATATATATGTATATCTATGAGCACCAATCCACGTATTTCTTTTTTTTACCTATGTATAGGTATCAAGAGAAAGAACATTAATGATGTACGTCTTTTCATGCACTTCATTATAGATGGTGATCCAATGATTAAAAAAAAAAACTACCCTAGATAAAATAAAAAATTACCTATTGGATTGGCAACTTATATATATATATATATATATATATATATATTAAGGAGTAAATCAAAGATTAATTCCAAGAAGACGGTGTCAATGTAGCCGATTACCCATAAACCAACATAGAAAATTATTCTTTTTAGGTTCCCGAATTTGTGGTTATTTGCAATAGTTGATTGTTGCAGTGATAATCAACTACTATTGTCTTTGCTCTACAAAACCCAGATGGCACTCTACCCTCAGTCAGGTGCTTCGTTCCTCTATTTATGCTTTTTTTCATTATTATGTCCAACCAATTATTTATGGATTTGATTACTTAATGTATTTAGTTTTTTAAATGCAATTAAAACTGAGATTTTTAGAGAGTTCAATTTTTTTTGGAGTTTTATTGCAAAACTTGTTGCCTGAATTGAGGATTTTTTTTTTAACCTTACGGGGTTAATTAAGTTGAGGATCTTTCTTCGCAATCTAATTGTATACATAGAAAAGTTAGTTTATCAGCATTTGGAGTGTTATGGATGCAATCTTCTTGTCCACCCTCCATCTCTCTCTCTCTCTCTCTCTCTCTCTCTCTCTCTCTCTCTCTGCCACGAAGCATCTTTGAGTTTAGTTTGGTTTATGGGCTATGGCTTTGATTCTCCCTCTCTCCGTCATGAAGCATCTTTAAGTTCATGAGCTATAGCTTCTGATAGAATCAAAGCCATCCATTTTTTTTATCAATAGTCAATTTAGAATTGAAATCGATGTTAGAAACGGAGCTGTAGTGACTTTTTAATCTGAGATTGAGGAAGACTCTAACTGTTATTTAAACTAGGGTTGAAACTAGATTTGTTGGTAGTTTTTTGGCTAATACTTATTTGAAATTTGTATTGATGGAAGATGCACAATAAATGTCTAAGGAAATGCCTAAGAAGGATATTTGTGTTACATAATGCCATGGTTAATGAGTATGCATAGATCGGGTATATGCATGACTAATTTAGTAGTTTGTTGAGATGGTTATGGGTACATACCCTTGAATTTCACTAAAGACGTTTTCCATTCGAATTGGTGGGAAAGAAAAATGACAGTGTAATAAAATGGTAAAGGAAATCCTATTAAATGGAATAGAGCTTAAATATAATAGAATGTGCTTGTATTAATCTTTCATTAGTCTTTTAGATAGCTTAGGCTTTCTAATTGTAAATAAAAAGCAAAAGAACCTTTTATAGTTTTTTATAATTTACTTACATACAGGGCATTCTGCTATAAGAAAACTAAATTAATTTTCGAGAAGCTTTTGTAGTTTTCTATGATTTACTTATATATGGGGCATTCTGTTAAAAGGAAGCCAAACTAGTTTCTAAGAAATCTTTGTAGTTTCCCCGTGATTTATTTACATATAGGGTATTCTGCTAAAAGAAAACTAAACTAGTTTCTAAAATACTTTTGTAGTTTCATATGATTTATTTATGTACATGATATTTTGCTAAAAGGAAATCTTTGCAGTTTCCTGTGATTTACTTACATACGTGATATTCTACTAAAAGGAAACTAAACTGGTTTCCAATAAACTTTTGCGTTTTCTTGTAATTTACTTACACACAAGGTATTCTGCTAAAAGAAAACCAAACTGATTTCCAAGAAATCTTTATGATTTCCTGTGATTTACTTACAATGTATTTTGCTAAAAAGAATCTAAACGGGTTTCAAAGAAACCAAACGGGTTTCTAGGAAACCAAACTAATTTCCAGGATAATTTTGTGATTTACTTACGCAAAGGGTATTCTGCTAAAATAAAACCAGTTTATTTCCAAAAAAATATTTGTAGTTTTCTGTAATTTACTTATATACATGATATTCTACTATACATAAATCAAACGGATTTCCTGCGATTTATTTATATACAGGGCATTCTGTTATAAGGAAACTAAATTGGTTTCCAAAAAACCTCTGTAGTTTCCTATAAATCGCTTTTCATGAAACTTTTATGGTTTTCTATGATATACTTATATACATAATATTCTGCTAAAAAGAAATCAAATTGATTTCTTGGAAACCTTGTAGTTTTGAGAAACTAAATTAGTTGCTGGCTTTTTGCTTGTTTATTTATTTTGTTTTTTATGAAATAGTTACTAGTTATTCTTGAGATTAAAAATCAAGTCAGAAAGAAGTAAAATATAGAAGAAAAATAAAATAGTAAGAAAAAATAAAAGAAAAAGAAAATAAAAGAGAAAGAGATGTAAAATATAGAAGAAAAATAAAATAATAGAGAAAAAAGTAACAAAAGGAGAAAAAAAAAAGAAAGAAAAAGAAAATAGAAGAGAAAGAGAAGTAAAATAGTAGGAAAAAAAAGTAACAGCAAAGGAACCAAATAAAGGGAAAAAAATAAAGAAAGAAGAATGAAAGAATACCCACAAAGAAAGCATATACACAACTTGAACCCACGACTTGGGGATCAAGTAAGGATACTGAACTGCTTGGCTAACTTTCATTTTATAACTTTACTTGATGTATATTTATATATAAATACTATTCTAAAAAAGATGATTTATTTACTAAAATATTACTGTATTTTATAACCTTTAATTTTTTGAAAAATGCTATAAAAATTCGTACGAGATTTTAATTTTTTTCTTTAGGTCATAGATTTGGTAATATTTTTGACGATATAAGTATAAGTATCCAAATCCCAAAATTTTATATTGAGTATATTAATCTTATGCTAATATATTCTAGTTTGCATACTCAATAGATCTGATATTTGCTAAAATAAAATTGTATTCGTATACTGAAACTAATATACTCGACTATTTTACTATTAGCAAAAAAAGAGTAATATTTATTTAAACGAAGAAATGTAAAAAAAAAAAAATACATAGAGCCCCTTTTTATTTTTTACCATACAGACAATAAAATCAGCTTTTGTTTGGGAGATGAATCCCTTTTTATTTTTGGATAGTGCGGGATACTATCATTATCCCATCTTTTTAATATCATCTAGCATGGTATGTGATTTGTCATAGTTTAATCGGTAGATTGAAACTTATTTCTCGTAAGTTAAATAATATTCACTAATTAAATAATGACAATTTATTTATTATATCAGGTGATATTAAAAATGTAGTATAATTGGTGCGATCTCAAGTATTATTCTTTATTTTTTATTTGTCTGAGAGACAACTTCTAGCACCAGCTGAAAAATTAAAAAGAGAAATTGTTTTTTTTTATTATTATTATTCTTTTCTTTTTTACTTTTGTTTGCACAAAAAAATCCTTATGTTTTGATAAATTAGGATCCAAAAATTTTAACGTAATTTTTCTTTTAAGATTTCTCTCTGATCAATAAAAATGGTTTAAATTACTTAGTAAAAACACGAACTACCTTCTATAAACACCAAAAAAAAAAAAAACAACTATAAACCTAAAAAATGTGACAAAAGAATGTATGCAGTGATAATTTATCTCATGATTTGCTATTTAAATAAGCACAATTATATCTTTCTTGGTCAATTTTCTAACTTTACATGTTTAAATTCAAATGTTTGAATTGCATATTTCAAAAAAAAAAAAGAAAGAAAAATGTTTGTATTGTAGTTGCCCGAAAGAAAATATTTTTATGAAAGGAAAAGAAAACCCGAGGATGTGTAATTTTTCATTTGTTTTATACTGGTACATTGCAAAATTAAAAGTGGCTTAAAAAGTGGCTCTACCGTCGACTTCTCTTTTTCTTCTTTCTGGAAATTTAAAAATTAAACACTTTCTTGACACACACATATTAAGTATATTTATTTCAAAATTGGTCACTAATAAAAGTCAAATGAAATTTATTTTCCCACACAATAGTTCTGGAAATCTCCCACCCTTTGGTCTTCTTCTTTAACATTTTTTGCTTTCTAACAGTAACTTATCCCATGTAATTTATACCAAGGAAATTTATTGCATTGTTTTTAGCTATTAAAAAAAAACAAGAAAGAAAATATGGACAAACTTTGGGATTCAAAATATTAATCAACTTTCAAAATTTTATTTTTGTTTTTCAATTTCTCCTCAAAATGTTGGAGTTCTTGAGTTAATTTTTTTCACTTCCTAAATTTTTTTCGCAAATCTTAAATTAAGAGACCCTGATCATCAAAATTATTGGAATGATTATAGCATAATATATTTATCCATGACCATGAAAACTTCATCTAAGTAAAAGTCTTAATTTATTTGCAGGATGATTGGTTTTATTGAATGAGACCCGAGGGAATGCGTTGAAAAGGAGATTCTGTTTAAGAAAAAAAGAGTTAGTTCTAAGTAGAGGTCTTTTTATTTTCAGGATGATAGGTTTTATTGAGGGTATGATCTGAAAGAATGCGTTGAAAAAGAAAATTCTGTTGAAGAAAAAATAGTATAGTTATTTAATAGTATAGTTATTTAATGCATGGTATTTGTCTGCATATATGTAATTTGTATGACTATTTTTGTTATTAAACAAACAAGGGTTAAGAGAATAGAACAAGGTGGCAATCTAGCTAGTCCACTGTGTTTAGCTCAGTGGATTGAGTGACGTGGAGATTAGGTATTAGGCCTGGAGTTTGACCTTTAAGATGCGTGAATTATTATTTTTCTTTGTAGTAAGTATAAGTTATTAGTTAATTTTTAAAAAAAAAAAAATAAGTGGCAATTTATTCATAATTAGTTTATCTTTTATTAATTTATTTATTAATTTTGGCATGTCTCATTTTCCATTTATGGTAATATTAACATAAGCTATTTGTTTTGAAAGAACTTTGTTTCATATACTTTCCTTTATGATGTTTTTTTTTCCCAAAAAAAATTCCAGAAAAGCTACTGAAAGGAAAGGACACAAAATAACAATGTCGTTTGTTTTTCCTTATAGACAACACATAGCTTTTGCGTCCAGAGAACAAAGGTGTTACAACCCAAAACCTAAGCTATGACAGAAGGGGAATTTCGCAAGAATAAGAAATTCCTTGATTTATTTGAAAAATGTCTAAAAAGTTTTAATTTTATAAAACAATCCATTTTAGATAAAATATTTAGAATTCCATCTCGTGAACTTCTCCTATAGTTTGTATACACCATTAAACATAGATCGAATAAATACTGAAAATAACGTAAATCAAATATATGTTCAAGCATCATCATCGTCCACGTCAGAACAAATACCAAAATGGCATACATGAGTTCACAGACAAAATAGGAAGTAGTAATCTTGGTTCAATGCTAAAATAAAACTCAAACAGTCCAAATACTACAACAACATACTTCAAGCATTACCAAGATAACGAATTACAATCCCGATGGCCTCTTACTCCTCTTAATCCCCAAAATCGCACTGGACACCACCTGAGAAAAGAGGAAGAGAGTGAGCATAAAATACCAGTAGGAAAAATAATTACCTCGATCGAAAATATTATAGTGATGGAAAGCTTCTGCATGGTTAGTTTAAATCCAATATATACATATATGATAATCCAGAACTGGAAATCATCATGTATATGTATAAATAAATAGTATAATCAAATCCATTCAATTCAAATGTACATGACACAAATCAACCCATACCTATGAGCTCATATCCTCTCATCTGTAGAAACTCAGGATGATGGTACTAAGTATACCTAACAGCTTGCCTGATACCTAAGCTCATACCCTAAGGGAATACCCATGTGTCGCCTACCAAACTTGGAGGGGCAACCGAATTGCCTACGCCTACCAAATGGGGAGGTAATCAGAAATAACAAAATTTCGCATGGGTTTACGGACTCTTCACCGACAGTGAGGCACGCAGCGCCACACTATAAACCCACGATACTAACATGGTCCTCATGTATGATCCTATGACACGTGCAACATAGAACTGAAGTGTGAAATTAATCGTACTCTGGTTTTTCAGGTAAATAAGTATATTAGGTTTTTATAGAAAAACGAGCAGCACAACAACTCTATTTTTGATATATCCAAAATAACCTGCACTCAGAAAATCCTTAGAGCAATATAGTATATATGTATATCATACCATCACAGTCCATCACATATGTTCAAGAAAATCAAAAACCACATTTATTCTCATTTGTTGCAAAAATTAAGTTTTATTCGAAAATAATATAAAATAAAGGTAACCAAATCCCTACCTCACAAGAATAGTGATACCATGCTATTGAATCCTCAAAGTGTTGTTGACGATCGTCTGGAGGGTCGGGAACCAATTCCAAGCCCTCGATCATCCCCTTGCGAAAAACTAACTTCTCAACGGAGTTTCAAATCTACAAACGGACCTCTTCACTGAATTCCGAGCACCCAAAATAGCTAGGTTAGATATATAACTTGTCCATTTCAGGTCTGGACCCACACCGGACTGGTGGCATGCAAATCGACGTAAAATCTTAGCTGTTCGATTTCGATTTTCATGCCGATCACCAAACATAGGCAATATATATATACATATATATATATATATCAAACTTCCTTATTTTCCGAGTATAATCCAATAACGACAACAAAAACACGATCCAACGGCCGGATTAAAAAGTCAACTCAAGCTCAAAATATTCCAAAAATAGCAACTTTTAATTCGTGAAGTATGGGGTTAAGATATATATATCTTGAGCTTCCTCTCGACGAAAGAATCCAACGAGCTCAGTTAGAGGTCAAATAGTGGCCGGACTCGTCGCCAGTGACGAGAAATCCGAAATGGCTCCAATGATGTTTTTCGTCGAAACAGAGACCTGCGGCACTACGGGACTGGCGGCAGGGCACCCTAGAGGCACGACGAGCTTGTGCCGGGTGGTTGGCGGGCCAGACGGTGGCTTGGGCAGTGGCACGGCGTCCCCTGGTGTGTCGGCTGAGAGTGAACAGAGAGAGAGCCAGGGGGGCATCGGGGAAGAGAGAGAGAGAGAGAGAGAGTGAGTGGGAGGGAGAGCCCACGTGGATAAGTATGAGACTGTGTAATTTTTAAAAAAATTGCACTATAGTCTCTGATTCTCAAATCTCTATCAATTTTGTCCCAAAAAATTGCAATCTAGACCTTCTACATAAAACTTTTACAAATTAATCACTCCATTATTATATCCAAAAAATTGGTAAAATGTCCAAATTATCCTCCCAAAAATCTAGGTTTTTACAAAAGGACATCTAGTTGATTAAAATTCAAGAAACCATATCGTATTTCCTCAAGGAGTAAATGCTAGGGACAGAGTAAGAATACACAATTTTTTTCCATAAAAAATTATGCAAGATGACATGATATAATTTCCACTACATTTTATTTCAAAGTCTGAGTACATTATCTATCAGCACATGTAATTAATAATCATTTTAGACTATTTAATACATTTTTTTAATTTTTAAACGAGTGTCCATGATATTACTCTTCCGTAAAATGAGTATAAATGATGGCAAGAAAAATGTTAAATGCACTCTCTTTCTCACTCTCTTTTATACTATTCAAGCTCACTATCTGATACATAAATTCCACTATTCAGTTTAATATTTTAATAATACAACAAATCATATTAGAATCTACGTATCAAGTAATGAGATTAGGAGAGTGTAAAAGAGAGTATTACTAGCATTTCTCACGATGACAATAAGGGACATTGGTAAGGAAAGTTTAAGAAAAAGGCACGTTGTTTGTTTATACAAGAGACAAAATGTTGTTTCTAGAGTTACGAAACGATCATCATTAATGATAACTATTAGAAAATGGAATATTTATTTGAAATGGTAGTTTGGACTTAAATGGGCTTGAAAACTCACATGTGTAGTAAAAATCAAATTAAAGTTACAATTTTATTTTCTTTAGCCAATTTGGAGTATGAATTAGAATGAGACCCGCTTTGTATAAATGCAAGACCTTGGTATAATCTTGTTCTACTCTATGAGTAGATTAAATTAGTATATTATGTGTCCAAATTGGAGCTTGTATAAATGAAAAATTGATGCTCAAAATATACTTATTGGTATTGAAAAACAAAAGAAAAAAAATTAGGAAAAGCTTGTCTCACATTAGTTGGGAAGCTCTTAAACTTGTGCTTAATTTAGAGTTACATTTTTTAGAGATGTAACTATGTATAGCCGAGATACTCTCTCAGGCATGTGCATGAGGTGCAAATCATCTTGCTTGGAGCATGATTTGCATGGACTCGTGTGTGCTGATCCCAAATCTTAAACTCTTATTAAGTCAACCTTTTACTGCGGCCCGAGCTAAATAATATTAAGTATGGGACGGCAAATATTGGAAAGTTAGCTGGTAAGTGAAAGCCAAATTAGAGTCAAAAAAAGGATAAATATTGGCTAATTAGAGTTTAACAAAAACATTAAGTATTAGCTAGTAAATAGTGGAGAGTTGGCTGGCAAGTAATAGCCAAATTATTGGTATTATGGAGCATTTAAATTAGCTTTTGTAACATCTCTTTCGCCTACTATATAAGAGATCATCCCTTCTTCTTTTTCCATACAATAAAGCTTTCAACTTCTCTATTTGTTCTCTCTCTCTCTCTCTATCTCTCTCAATAGAAGTTGAGCTTTCTTTGAGTGTCTTAGTAGTTTAGATTTATAGTTCCAGTTCTTCTGTTATTCTAGCCCTAGAACTTCTTCAGTATAAATAGTTCCTAGTTTCCAAGTCGTAGAGTAGAGGTGTTTTAGTGATTCACTTGTTACTCTTCATTATTGTATCCTAGGTAGGGAGGCATAAAATTGCTGAAAATCTGATCCGACCGACTCGAATCAACCTAACCCAAAATTCGGGTATAAATAGTTAAACCCGACAGTTCAGGTACAACCCGACCCGAGCAAGTATTTTTCGGAACGATTTCAGGTATCATTTTTACAGTGTCGGGTAAAATGAACCAACTCGAATATATTATAATTTTTTTAAAAACCCTAATCTATTACAGTTACTCAGTTAGACACTTAGATTTAAGACTTAAGCTTAAGCTTCCCACCCCCTACTCCATTGATTCTCTCTTTCTCTCTCTCTCTCTCTCTCTCTCTCTCTCTCTCCTACCTCCAGCCTTAAGCCTCGAACTTTCTTTGTCTCTCTTAGTCACCTACTCTCCATCTCTTGTAAACTCATACTTGTCGTTGAGTCCCTTTCCATCTCTTGCACTCGCAGTCTCAGTAAGTCTCTTCTGCTCATTGTCTTCAATTTCTGTAGTTTCTAAGTCTCCCTTGCTTACTCCCTCAAGTTTTAAGGTTGAAGTTCATACTCTCAGCTCACATGCCCAGTTTCTATCTCAGCCTTGGTTTTATTGCCATCACCGGTCGTTGCTTCCAATCTTGGCTTTGAGCTTCTCACTGCTCTCCTGGTTGTCTCTAAATGGAAGGTAAGTTGATTACATTAGTAATATCAGTAAACTTTATTGTGAACTTGTGAATCGTGATTAGCTATTGTGACTTGTGATTATAATATATAATTGTTTAATTTTAGCAAAAATGAAAAAAAAAAAAAAGAGTTTAGTTAATGGTTATATAACTTATAGCTAATATTATTGTTTAGAATCACTAATAGATATTATTGTAGTTGTATTTGGATATCTAGTGAGGTCACTATTATTTGGTATTATTCTTTGAATTAATTTGGTTTATTAAAAATCTTATGATATATTTAGAAAATATAGATATGACAGAGAGAATTTATTTTGAATTTTTTCTTAATATTGATGAAATATATTTCGAGATATAATATTAAAGATAGAGATTTTTGGTGACTATTAGCCTAATTTTAGTTTCAAATAATATGGTTTATTTATTCGATTATGTTTCTTTGTTTATTTTTTTTAACTTTATGATGTATATTTAGTCTTGTAGTCTTTGAGACATTGTTGAGTTGTGTTCTTATTATTAATTATTGATGTAAGGTTATGGAGGAAATAACAAAAATCTCTACTGAAAATTCTACCCAAAATGAAACCAAAAGAGTGAGTAGAAAGAGGGGAAGACCATCTTCTAGTTCCTAAGAAAGGGTCTTCCATTTAGGAGCATTTTACAAAAAATGAAGAGTGTGAACTAGATAATCTTAGGTGTTTATGTAATTATTGTGAGAATGATTATAGGTGTGATACTAAAAGATATAGGACTAGTAGTTTATGGTATCATTATATGCAAGCTTGTGATGAAAGTCCAAATAAGGTTGAAGAGAAAAAGCAAAAGACATTGTCCTTTGAACCTAAAAAAGGAGGGAAAAAGGGTAAAGTAAGTTTAGTGGTAGTACAATACAACAAGGAGATTTGTAGGCAAGTGGTTTCACAAATATATTATTTTTAGATGAGTTCCCATTTAGGCACGTTGAAGGAGAAGGGTTTAGGCAATTAATTAGAACACTACAACCTAGATTTAAATTGCCTTCTCGAATGACTATTGCTAGAGATATCATAAAGATTTATTATGATGAGATTAATAAGTTGAAAAATATGATAAGAAAAGAGGGAGTTTCGATAACTATGAATACTTGGACTTCAATTCAAAACATCAACTATACGTGTATTAGTACCCAATGGATAGACAAGGATTAGTATTTGCAAAAAAGAACCATTAACTTTTGCCATATCACAGACCACAAGGGAGAAATTATTGGTAAGGAAATGGGGACTTGTCTTAATAATTGGGGTATTTCTAAATTATTCACCATTATGGTTGACAATACTACTACTAATAATAAGGCGATCAAGTATTTGCAAAAGAAGTTCTCTGTAAAGAAAGATAGTTTTATACTTGTTGGCAAGGTCTTACAGTTGAGATGTTGTGCCTATATTATTAATTTGATAATGAACGAGGGGTTAAATGAAAGACATGAGTAAATTTCTAGTATTAAAAATGCGGTGAGATTTGTTAGGTCATTACCATCTTGGTTGACAAAATTTAAAGAATGTGTCAAGGATGAGGGTATTGAATGTAAAGTCTTTTTGTGTTTAGATGTTTTAACTAGGTAGAACTCTAACTTTTTGATGTTAAATTGTACTTTGAAGTTTCAAAAAACATTTGAAAGGATGGAATCGGATGCTAACTATATAAAATACTTTGAAAAAGTTGACAAAGATGGAAATAAAAAGAATAGACCACATAGTGAAAATGATTGGGAAAAGGCAAAGATTTTTGTGAAGTTTTTGGAGACTTTTATGAGGTAACTGTGAAATTTAGTGGTTCAACCTATGTGACTTCCAATAGGTACTTCATTGAGATTATCGGAATTCAAGAATAGCTGTATACTTTGGCATTTTACGAGGATGAAGACAGTTTGTTAGTGAGCATTGCTAAGGGGATGTGGTCAAAATATGATGATTATTAGGGTCAGGTTAAAAGATGATTCCAAATCTAATGAAGGCCTACTAATTGCTCTTGTGCTTGACCTACATTACAAATTTGCATATTTAGGCCATTGATTTAAAGCTTTTTATGATGCAAAAACTTGTCTTAAAATGGTTAAAAAAGTTGAGGGCACATTATACAAGTTATTTGATTCCTATAATGAAATATTTTTTTGGGTAATATCTTCTAATTCACAAGATCTGGTGCAGCAATTCCAACTTAGTAAATCTACGAATATGGTTGGGAGCATTAGTGGGTGAAGTAGTCAGTTGCATGCTTCATTTGTGCAATAACAACGTGAATTAGATGCATGGAAGACAAAGAATGAAACTGATAGGTATATTTCTGATGCTCCTGAGGATGTGGTTAAGGGTGCCAATCATGACGTGTTGAAATAGTGGGCGAATAATAAATTCAAGTTCCCGATCTTAGCTCTAATTACTCGTGATATATTTGTGGTTCTAGCGTCCACCATTTCTTTTGAGGCCGTATTTTCCATTAGTAGTTGTATCCTTGATCGTTTTAGGACTCAAAATTTTAGGAGCTCTTTGAGTCCTAAAACGGTGGAGGCTTTAATTTGTTTGAAAAATTAGTTAAGTGAAACACATCAACCAATTGTTGTGAAAAACTATATGGATGAGTTAGAAGTATTTGAGACATCAAAGAACCTTGAGATAGGTAATTTCTACTAATTTTATTTATTTGTGTTTCTTAATATATATTATTTTCATATTATGGTTGTATACTTTTATTTTTAATTAACACTTTATTTTATAATTTTAAAAATGTCTACTACTCCCACATCTAGTCCCTTGGTGAATATTGGAAACCAAGATGCCCGTTATTTGTGTGAATTATGAGAATGTAAGTATATAGATGTCAGATGAGTCAGAAGTATTTAAGACATCAGAGGATCTTGAGATATGTAATTGTCACTAATTTATTTGTTTATGTTTCTTAATATATATTAGTGTGGACTATAGGTTATGAAGTATAGACTTTTATGGTTCTTAATGTTTATGAGATTGTATGGATTTTTATGTTTCTATGTTTATCATGTGATTAAAAGAAAAGGTAAAAAAAAATTTATACTTTATAAAAGGTTAAAAGAAGAAGAATAAGTTTGAAAATAATTCTTTGAGAGAAGGCCGAAATAACTTCTAAAAAGCTTAGCCTAGATCCGATTTTTGTAAGAAAAAAAGGCCACAAAGCCCAAAAGTGATTTTTTTAATACTAAAAAGTCCAAATGCGAAACTATCCAAAATGGCACATGTATACCCAACCTGATTTGACTGGCTTATACCCGAATAATAGAAACTCTACGGTTATGGTTATCTAATTCTACATACCCGAAACCTGAATATCTGAAATGCGAATACCCGACATGAATTGATTCGGTTACGGTTATATAATATTATATCACTGAATCCAAATAACCGAAAACTCAAAAATTGATCCGATATGCACCCCTACTCCTAGGAAACTGACGTTTGCAAAATTCTCAAATATTCTCGATAGTTAACTATGTCTTTGTTTTGTAGGAATTCCTAATCTGAAATGCTGTTAAATTTTTGTCTAAGATTGGAGCATAACAAAAATTAGTAACTTCAATTATTTTAGAGTGATTATATTTATCTTTATAAATCTTTTGCATGCTTATTATTATTTTCAATGGAAACTACACCTACAACATAGGGCATGCCGTTTTCAAAGTTCATTAACGACAGCTAAGCAGCCTGTCGTATGATCTCAGGAATAAAGGGGATCTATCAATTTTTTTTTTTTTTAAAATGGGACTTAACTAATAACCATCACTTACTACAAATTAAAAAAAAAATAACACACACTCTACCAAGGTTTGAATCCCTGATCCCCCAACCTCACACACACATCCCTCAAATCTTAGACCAACTGAGCCAGCCCCAGTTGGCAAGGGGATCTATCAATCTATTGAGTCATCGAACAAAATATTTTCTTAAGAAAATTTGATTCCACAAACGACGTGCCTTTATTTTGTTAACCACGGTAGACGCACACGAGAAAGAAACGTTGTTCTAGTCTAGAAACATTATCAATTTAAAAAAAAAGCTTAAATTGTACTCGATCTAGAAATTTGACGGAAACGTTACCTTCCACATGATACATTTAAAAAAAACGAACAAATGCATTATGTAGGTAGTTTAAATTGTTTACTAAAATATCTTATCTAAAAATTTATGTTCTTATACTTTTCCTTTAAATATTGAAGAAAAGTAGGATGTGTAATATTTGTTTTCAAAATAAATTTTCTAGGTGTTAAAAAAAAAAAAAAACTTACAACTTGTAGTTTTATTTCCACATAAAATTTTAGACTTTTAGTCCATAATTTCTCGTGTCTGGGGTTATTTTTTGGGAAGAATTTCTTTTTCCAATTGAATATTTTATAGATTAGTTTGAAATTTTGCCTTTACATCTTACGATTATAATTCTAAAATAATTACCATTACAACAAGAGATTTATAAACCTGCTTTTTGCAAGATTTTTTCATAATTTGATTCCTAAAAAGAGCTTTTCGGAGACAGACTATCATACTAATTAATTGACACATAATTCAATCATTTTTTATAGCATTTGAGAAGCTAAAAATAAATCCTTTCAAATCACTAATCCTCTAAAAACAGAGAACTTAGCGTCTGTAAAGTTATAACTTACTCATGAGTTATAATAACGGAATAATCTAAGTAAATAAATTCCTTTTATTTTAGGATTAATCATACTTTTTGCCCCCGAATTCTACCCAAGCCTCATTTGGCATCTATACAAAAAAAAAAAAAAAAAAACCTTATTTATGTACCCGAACCTTCATTTTATCTTATCTAACCCCTTTTCATTATTATTTTATTGCAAACAGATTAAAACGTCCTAATATTGACCCGCAAATAGTATCCAAAATCCCGTTTCGGCCTAAACTTTAGAAAGCTCTTATATTAAAACTCCATTTGTTGAAGTATCTTATTTCATACTCTATCATATCTTTATCATTGAAAAATATGGAAAAGAGCCTAAAACACTCAAATGATAATTTTTTTAAGGAAATCGCGGTAAAAATCCTTTTTTTAGTTAAAATTATACTTATATACCCAATTTTTTTCTAACGGTGATAATATATTCTGTCTAAATTTTGTTGCACCCGTCAAATTTATGCGTTAAATGTCACCTCAGGAGCCACATGTTGTGCTCTAAGGTTAATTGTAATTTTAAAATCATGAAAAAATGAATAAAAATTTGAAAAATAAAAAATAAATTCAAAAAAATAGAAAGAAGTTTAAAAATTCAAATAAATTAAAAAAAGACTTAAGTTTTAAAAAATAAACGAAAAAATAGAATATATAGAGAAAAAAATCAGCAACAATATATGTGGATTTAATTTTTGTCAAAATATATTACAGAATTTTATTTTCTTTCTTATACATTTATGAATTCTAAAGTAGTGATAATATCCCTAATATGCACATACATTGACTAATTGAAATTATAAATAGAAAAAAAAAAACCATTATAATACATGGTGTTTGCTTAATAAAATCACAGCTAACTAATGAGTAAAGTAGCAGGCAACAAGTAAGGTAGCAGGCACAATTAACCAAAGAGCTCAATCTTTAATTTGGAGGGAAAAAAAAGAGCTCAATCTTAATGTTATCTCACTTTGGCTCTGCCACAAGCGACAAGGCGTGCAGATTAATGGATAGAGAGAAAAAAAATGGAGTCATAGAGATGGGGATATCTAGGGCTCAATTAAAAAATTATTTAAAAAAAAAATCTAGCTCAACTCAACATCAAATCCCCAGTTCCTATATCAGGCTACAACCAATAATGGCAGAAAAAACTTTGAGAAAGAATCAATCTATTTTCTCATTTTTTTTAGTCAAAAACAGAAAAACCACATCACTTCAATCATGATCATGAATCAGGATCAAGAAAAATCCAAAATAGAAAAAAGATAATAATCTATATTTGATTTTTTTCCTTCTAAACTGATAACATCAAGAACTCATCTCCTTCTTCATTGGATGATTCAAACCCAAAAAATATAACCATAAAAAAACAAAACAAAAATTATATACAAGTATATATCTATCTCTTCCTTCTTCTTCTTCTTTCTTATTCTTTTCTCACCTTGGGCACTGAGAAAAAAAAAGAGCTAAAAACAAAAAACTGTGTTCTCAAGCAAGACCCCAGAACATTCTCACATATAAGAAAAGAGAAAAAAATGAGAAAAAATGAAAATAAAAAAAGAGCACCATCATGGGTGGATGGAGCTTTGGATTGGAGGTGAATGGTGGTGGAGCACTTGAACCGAAACCGGATGTGACCCATATACAAAGCAAGCACCATTATTAGAAGAAGAAGCCATGGGTAGATGGAGCTCTGGATGTTAGGGTTTATGCCCTAAAAACTTGTAAATTTTAGATATTTGATGAATTAATAAAATGACATTTTACTATTTGAATTTGTGCATAATTGATATGTCTTTAAATATTAGAAAATTTCTAATTTATTTATGTGACCATAAATTTAGTATATTAGTATTATATATATAATGATTAAATTTATGGATAATAAACTAAATATAATCTGTAATAACTAATTAAAGTATGAGATCTTTAATTAAATATTATTAGTATGGTTTATTAACATTGAGAATATAATAGTCTTATCCAGACTATTGATGTGTTGACATCATAATGGATGTGCTTTATATAATTTAATTATATAGTATTGAACCAAACATGATTTGAATCTCACATAAATTTCGTTAACTGTTGAAAGTTCAAATAATTTAACTAGATAATCATATGTAAATCAATCTTAATTCTGAGTAGTTATTTTTAACATTATATTCTTTAACATACTTGTTAAAAATTTATTTTTTGAACAGATCGAAATACTTGTATCTTGGGAACATGATGAAATGAGTAACTCGGAATGTAATTTACAGATATAGAATCCATTCCTTCCATTAGGAACTAGAAAGATGCTTCCCTTGTGTATTGATTTAGAACTTGAACAATTTGAATACTCAATTTATAATAGATTTATAAATTAATTGTTTATTAGAGAATCAATGGTACACACAAATAAAAATGTAATTGGAGAGGTAAACGGAATATGACCTAGCTCCAATTATGAATTATCTATGGAAGATTGAACTATATAAAATGATTAAATCGATGGACAACTCATTGTTTTCTGAGTAAATTAATTTTATAATTTCAATAGTACAATTCCAGACTTAGTAGAGTAATTCTAGAATTAATAAATTAGACAAATTAATTAAAGAGTTTAATTAATTACCATAATTTATTGGAGCTTGAATTACAGGTCCATTCCCCAATTCTACCTCTTACAAACACTATACTGGATATTACATTATTTCTGTTATTGCATACTTTATCTAGATAAATTATTTGTCTACAATAATTCATAATAATTATTAATTAATTAATTTGAATTAATTAATTTAAATTTATGGAGGGATAAGTTTCCTAATTTGTTTAAATTTTGAATTTAAAAATATCTAATTATTAGATAATTAAATAAATAGAAAATAAGAAACAAACTAAAGTTTTTTGAGATATATATATTTAATAATTTATATATAAATACAAGCTTTACGTTTAGTTAAAAAAAAATATGGAAACTTACATTTCCTATTAAAANTATATGTATATTAATTTGATTAATAATTTATTTATTAAATAGTTTAATAAATATATACATATAAGGTGAAAACTCTAGTAGAAACAGACAAGATATTATATTCTACAGAACCTCTATAGTCTAGAGAGAAAAAGAAGAGTCTTCTTATTCTCTGTAGAATAAATTCTTGCAATCTCATGTGTTAAAAATATTACAATATCCTAAAGTATGAGTTTTAAGAAATTGTACGCAACGTCCACACATTCATCCAGTTGTATTTGAAGCTTGAATTGAAAGATCGTGATTTAGAAGACAGAAAAGTTATGGTTTGCTGATAGACTACAACAGTGCAAGAACCATTATTAGAAGAAGAAAAAGCTACGGGTAGATAGAGCTTTGGATTGAAGGGTCGTCATTCTATTTCATTTTCCAAATTTTTATTCATTTTGTTTATGTTTTTTTTTTTTTATATTGCATATTTGATCTATTTTTCATTTTCCAAATTTTTATTTACTTTTTATGACTTTAAAATTGCAATTAATCTTAGGGACGACGCAGGAACGTCACATGCCTCTTGAGGTAATATTTAACGGAAATATTTGACTATTGTAACAAACTTTGGACGGAAAGTATTATCGTTGTTAGAAAAAAAATACTGAGTATATAAGTATAAAATTTGACTGAAAAAAGGAATTTTTACCACAATTTCTTCTTCTTTTTTTTCAATAGCATTTTGGCCTAAACTTTAAAAAGCTTTTATATTGACAATCAATTTATCAAAGTGTCTTATTTTATACCCTATTACATCTTTATCGTAAAAAAGTATGGAAAAAAGGGTGATACACTCAAATGGAAATTTTTTTTTAAGAACATTTTGGACATTTTGCTTTGATTAAATTAGTTCGCTGCTTATTAGTTGATAAAAATGATATCATCCTCTCGGCTTTATCGACTATAAATTTAGTCTATTTATATTGTATTAAAAAGCTAAATTGGTCATATATAGAAATATTGGTTTATATATGTGCTATTTAATGATTAGGTAATATACAATTAGTTTATAGAAAGGAACATAAATTTTTTTAAAAAAAGAACAAAAATCTCAAGTTATTTTTTTTTTCCAAAAAAGTAACTTAAATATTAAAAAAAACATTCCATCCTAATTATATTTTATTGTAACACTCACTTATTATGACAAGTCTAAAAAAGATCCAAATTTTTTTCGAAACTAAATCATGACTTCGAGGGAATCACTAATTAGTAGTAAAATAAGATTTGTTTTTCATTTATATTTGTAAGTAAAATAAAACTTGTCTACTACCTATTTTTGTATTGCAAACTTCTGAAAATATTTTTGTTAAAAGTTTCGTGTGAATGACATATGCTATTTTTTTTTTTTGTATAATTTTAGCAATAAAATAATTGTAGAAATAAAAATGAAATATTTTGATAAATCATATGTTAAGATAGTATCCTTTTAAAGCTTGTAGATTAAAATGAAAGTTGGTAATAATAAGGGCTAAGATCGAGACTTTTTCGTTAGTTTATAACGAAGGTTAAATGAGATGGAGTAATAATTTGTGGTTAAATATGAAATTAACCCATAAATTAATTTTATTATTTATTTTTTTCCTTCTATAAAATTTTTGTTTTCAAAATATGTTATCGAACAAGTTTCAACTCCAGTCAGCCGAATTATTATTATTATTATTTATTTTTATTTTTGGATCTTATAAAAATATGAATAAATTTTGGGTTTAATTTATAAATATTTTTTTGTCAAATATTATAACAAAATATTAAATATATATATTTATATATCAAATATAAAAATTTAATATACCAAATATAAAAAATTATACTTAATATATTTTAATAAAATAACTGAAATTAATAAATAAACGTATCTATCTAATATAAAAATATATCTAATTAAATATTTAATTATAAATTTTAAAAAATAAATATTTATTTAATAAAATTTAAAATATTAGTCTACGTTAAAATTTTTCATTAATTTATTAGATGAACAGCCTAATCATATTTCGGGCCACTATGTGCCACGTTGCTCTGACTAGACGCATAGACGTATATCGTCTTGGGCCTTTTTTGGCTGAACCAAACCCCATCGTAGAATCATCCACACGGAATCATTCCCTCAGATCCAAAAATATTCTTTCCTTTGCCTTTTTTATTTTTTAAATATTATTTATAGGGAGGAGGGCAGATTCATAGGTTCTATTAATTAATAATAATTATTAAAAAGTAGGAATCAACGACACGACACAGTACACTAAAACGGTCAGTCCAACTCCTCTACGTCGTCATCATCATCATCATCATCATCATCACCACCGTTTTCTATGATCAAATCCCCAAATTCAACTACCCCCATAAACCCTAGACCTACTCTACTCTGGATCTCACCCTCTCAAATCGATCTCTGCTCCAGATTCGAATCACCATCACTCGATCTCACTAGTCGCTACTAATACTATGGGTAGTGTTAGCTACTACGATTCGTTCTCTCTTCAATCTTTTTCATCTCAATTTGATTTGATTTGATTTCTTCGGTCTTTTGGTTGATTTCAGCTGCTGAAAACCCATTCAAGACCATTTTGAAGGGACTTGAGAGCCCCGATGGTGGTGAATTCGGCAAATACTACAGCTTGCCAGCTCTCAACGATCCCAGAATCGGTATGTTGAGTTTTATTTTATTTAATGTTTTTGAGACTGTTTGGTTACTGAGAAATGGGATGGAAAGTTGGGGAATATTTATTGAGATTGGGTGTTTGGTGTTGTAGAGAGGCTACCGTACTCGATTAGGATCCTTCTCGAGTCGGCAATTCGGAACTGTGATGAGTTTCAGGTTAAGAGTAATGATGTTGAGAAGATCATTGACTGGGAGAATACTAGTCCTAAACAGGTTGAGATCCCATTTAAACCTGCTAGGGTGCTTCTTCAGGTAAGCTTAGATAGTTGTAGATTTCGGGTTAATGGGATTCTACATTTTCGTATTTTGGTGTTTCTTGATGTGATTTTAACGTGTTCTTAGGATTTTACTGGGGTGCCTGCTGTTGTTGATCTTGCTTGCATGCGTGATGCTATGAATAGGCTTGGAGGAGATTCGAACAAGATTAACCCATTGGTGAGTTGAATTCATGTGTGTATTTCTGGAAACAAATCGGTATTTTATTGGTTTAATTTTGTTCTGAGAATGAACCTTAGTTAATTACCTTGATCTGCTTAATTTTTTTTTTTTCTCATTTCATTAATGCAGGTTCCTGTAGATCTTGTCATTGATCACTCAGTTCAAGTGGATGTGGCAAGATCAGAGAACGCAGTGCAGGCAAATATGGAACTTGAGTTCCAGAGAAACAAAGAGCGATTTGGATTCCTTAAATGGGGATCAAATGCGTTCGATAACATGCTCGTTGTTCCTCCTGGATCAGGGATTGTCCACCAGGTAATTGCTTAGTTTCAGAATCGAATTTTATTTGCTTTGACGGTGCACGTAGCCTTGCTACTGTTTAAGGGTTTTATTTTCTTAGTTTTCTTTTTGTAATTCGTGTACACGAGCTTGGGAGGATTGAAGTTTTATGGCTTATTTACAGGTTAACCTAGAGTACCTTGGTAGAGTTGTGTTCAACAGAAATGGCTTGCTTTACCCTGACAGTGTCGTTGGAACAGATTCACACACAACGATGATTGATGGACTGGGTGTTGCTGGCTGGGGAGTTGGTGGAATAGAAGCAGAAGCTGCAATGCTTGGACAGGTAATGACTTTTTAATTTTCCCAATCGCATTACTTGTCCTGATCATTACCTGTACACACTCATACACACTGCATGACATTGAGATAGGGCATAAATGTGTCTTTGCACAAGATCCTTGCAATACATATGCCTAATGTGTAAAGATATTTTCTGTGTTGAATGTTTCTAGATTCTATTCTACTACTGTTGCCTCCACATCATTTTATCAATAGATATTAATTACTCTTATCCTTTACACAGCCAATGAGCATGGTCTTGCCTGGCGTTGTTGGATTTAAATTAACTGGAAAACTGAGAAATGGTGTGACAGCTACTGACTTGGTTTTGACAGTAACTCAAATGCTGAGGAAGCATGGGGTTGTTGGCAAGTTTGTGGAGTTTTATGGTAAACCTATATATCTAATAATATTTTTCTTCTGGTATCAATGTTGTCAACCATTGGTCTTTTGCAGCTTTTCTTCTGTTATCAGTGTCATCAACCATTGGTCTTTTGCAGCTGCAGCTTCTTTAGGTAATTAATCTTAATAGTTTCCCGCCTTTATTCCTGTTTCAGGGGAAGGTATGAGTGAGTTGTCTTTAGCAGATCGTGCGACTATTGCTAACATGTCTCCTGAGTACGGTGCAACCATGGGCTTCTTTCCTGTGGATCATGTGACTCTGCAATATCTGAAACTGACCGGCAGAAGTGATGATACTGTAAGTACCTTTTTGAAAGGAAACGATTTGTAGGACTTGCGGTTCATCAAATGTTTTATTTTCTTCACCTGCTGATAAATTGCGTTTCATTTAGATTTCCATGATAGAGTCATATTTACGCGCTAATAAGATGTTTGTGGACTACAGTGAGGTACTTTATACTAACAACCTTATTTTTTTAAGTCCCTGTTGTCATTCGAAGTTGTTTAACATTATGGTTTCTGACTTAAGTATTGTTACCTGATCTCAGCCCCAGGTTGAGAGAGTATATTCCTCTTATTTAGAGCTAGCTCTGGAGGATGTGGAACCCTGTGTGTCAGGTCCGAAGAGGTAGGTTTTCTTGATTTATTTTTCTGATATGCATTCATTTATTAATAAGATATGATGTTTCCATTTTCCCAACATGCCCCTTAGAAGCATACTTTTTGCAGGCCACATGATCGTGTTCCTTTAAAAGAAATGAAAGCAGATTGGCATTCGTGTCTTGACAATAGAGTTGGATTCAAGGTAAGATGAGAATAGACAGAAAGGTTATTGATTATTGGTACGTGCTTGGAAACCAAAAGAATGTCACTGTCATGTGGCTACTCAAATGTAGCTGCGAAATTTTATTATTGGTGTACCGAAAAGATTGCACAGGAAAATATTTAGAATCTAATTTTAGAGACCAACACCATTCTGTATGAGTAGAGGGTACAGAAACTTCTATCTAGGAGACTGTTAAATGTCCATGCTTCAAGACTTGAATCAACATAAACCAAAAAGACTTTTTAAAAGAAATTTTGTGAGGAGACAAGCTTTGGATAAACTTTGATATCAATGCTTATCCTATAGTTTGAATTGACTTTTCATGCAGCATCCTTAAAGATCACAAGTGTGTGTTTATCTTTTTCAAATTATAGGATTCCATAAGGACTACTTAGTTTGAGATGGTATTTATTTATTCTTTGGAAGTATGCCACCTATTTATCTTCACTGTTATTTCTTCATACGTGTATCACTTCATTAATAAAGCCAATCCATTGTTTGTGAGGTCCATGTGCACTTGCTGTATTTGGACTATATAACGGACTCATTATATTGTATGAACTGATCCTCTTTTCTGTTGTGCTTATATTTCTTGCATGTATGCAGGGTTTTGCTGTACCTAAGGAGTCCCAAACTAAGGTAGTTGAGTTTGAATTTCACGGGACCCCAGCACAACTTAGGCATGGAGATGTAGTCATAGCAGCCATTACAAGTTGCACAAATACCTCAAATCCCAGTGTTATGCTTGGAGCTGCTTTGGTGGCAAAGAAAGCCTGTGAGCTAGGATTGGAGGTTAGATGTCTCTACTTTTCACTTGGATTTGTTCATTCCTTGGTGGCTTAACAGTTACCATTAAAAGAACAAAAACAAAATATAATTTGCTAGATGCTGTGAGAAGAGTGGTGTGCTACTTTTGAAGAGAATTCATGCCTTAAATGGTTATTTACTTTTGAAGAGAATTCATGCCTTAAAGGTTATTATGTCACGAATTGCATTGGTCGAAATTTGTACCTGTCTGCATCATTGTTTCTTTATAGCTTTGCTGAGTGTTGCACTTTGTTTCTTTTTCAAATATTGCTGGAGGCTATTACTCATCCCTCTATTATTTTATTCACTAAAATTTGATACTATCCGTGAAAGTTCCCTCTATTGGCCTATAATCTGATTTTTTCAGGTTTATGGGTTGTTTTTAACTTTGAATTCCCGTGTTTTTGGTCTGCTGATTACTCACGGAATTTCAGAACAGATTCTTTCTGCGTTGGACCTTTGCGGTTTATGTTGCATGGATCAAGGGTAATTTGAGGATTATTTTAAATATACACAAAGTGCACTAAAATTTTGATATAATTTTGTTCCAGGTTAAGCCATGGATCAAGACAAGTCTTGCGCCAGGTTCTGGTGTTGTAACCAAATACTTGCAGAAAAGGTACTTTTTTGAACTATATACTGCATTGGGAAGTATAAGTTTCTTTTACTGAGACATTATTGTTTTTGCCAGTGGGTTGCAGAAGTATTTGAATCACCTAGGATTTCATATTGTTGGGTATGGATGCACCACATGCATTGGGAACTCAGGAGATATTGATGAGGCAGTGGCATCAGCTATCTCTGAAAATGGTAAATTTTTGTTTTTAAGTTTTAGTTCGTATTCAGATGCACATTGGATTTTGGCAAGATGATCAAGCTGCTGATTCTGACCACATTTACAGATGTCGTAGCTGCAGCTGTATTGTCTGGAAATAGGAATTTTGAGGGTCGTGTACATCCGCTAACAAGGGCTAATTACCTAGCTTCTCCTCCCCTTGTGGTTGCCTATGCTCTTGCTGGCACGGTATGCAGCTTAGATTTTGCACCCTACAACTTATAATATCTCAGTGTCGTATGAAAACATAAATATTCTGTGCTTTATAATTTGCAAACATCTTTGTGCACGTGTATTTGCATGCTAATCTAGCCAAATTTTTAGTAATGCCTGTGTTCCAGTGCTAAATAACTTTCTTGAATCGCTTTTTTTCTGGGCATGTTGTAGGTGGATATTGATTTTGAAACAGAACCAATTGGGTTGGGGAAGGATGGGACAAAGATATTTTTCAGGGACATTTGGCCATCCAATGAGGAAGTAGCGGAGGTGAGATGCTAAACTGCGTAGATATGAGTTGGATAATTATTTGTAGCAGCTAAGCTCAAGGATTAGGAACTTATTATGTTTCTTTCTTGCACTTTCTTTCAGGTTGTGCAATCAAGCGTGCTTCCTGATATGTTTAAGGCTACATACAAAGCAATCACCAAAGGAAACCCTATGTGGAATCAGTTATCTGTACCTTCTGGCACCCTCTATTCCTGGGACCCCAAATCAACCTATATACATGAGCCACCTTATTTCAAAGATATGACTATGTCTCCTCCAGGACCTCATGGAGTGAAGAATGCTTACTGCTTGCTCAACTTTGGAGATAGTATTACAACTGATCACATCTCACCGGCTGGTAGCATTCACAAGGACAGTCCTGCGGCCAAATACCTTATTGAACGCGGGGTTGATAGAAGAGACTTTAACTCTTACGGAAGTCGACGTGGTAATGATGAAGTGATGGCAAGGGGCACTTTTGCAAATATTCGCCTGGTCAACAAGTTTTTGAAAGGAGAAGTTGGTCCTAAGACTATTCACATTCCCACTGGCGAGAAACTTTCTGTGTTTGATGCTGCCATGGTAATTTCCTCTTGTTTCGCTGTTAGTATGCTGTTTGAAAGGAACTTGGGCCTGCTAAAATGGTTAAAATTATTTGCTTTAAACCAGTATGTCTTGTGACGTGACCTAATTTGCAGTTAGGTAGGTTCATTCAAAGTTACTCCTAGGTTTTATGTAATTAGGGTTTTCTTAAATTAATTGTAGGAATATCACCAACAGACTAGGTTTTTGGACTGCATTAAAAGTGTCCATTTTCTTGATATCAGCATTGGTTGTCTTAAATTTCTAGTTAAATACTGTTGTTTGATTATTACAGAGGTACAAGAGTGAAGGACATGATACAATTATTTTGGCTGGTGCGGAGTATGGAAGTGGAAGTTCTCGTGATTGGGCTGCTAAGGGTCCTATGCTACTGGTACAACACTTAACTTCCGGTTCCATAAATATGGTTCATATGTCTTCTGCAATCAAATAATGCCTCTGTTTAATCTTGTATCTCAGGGTGTGAAGGCAGTCATAGCAAAGAGCTTTGAGAGGATTCACAGAAGCAATTTGGTGGGCATGGGTGTCATTCCATTATGTTTTAAGCCAGGAGAAGATGCAGAAACTCGCGGATTAACTGGCCATGAACGATACAGCATTGATCTTCCCAGCAGTGTTAGTGAAATTAGACCTGGTCAAGATGTCACAGTGGTGACAGACAATGGCAAGTCGTTCACATGTACATTACGATTTGATACCGAGGTAAATACGAACGGATGAGACTAATATTTCTCCTTGTATGAATGTCTTTGAAGTCTTATCAAAGATCTAAAATCCTGCCTTTTGTGATATAGGTTGAACTCGCTTACTTTGATCACGGAGGCATTCTTCCGTACGTCATCAGGAATTTGATCAACTCAAAACATTGAATCTGCTACACAATTAAATTGTGGCGCCTGGTTTGGAGAGATCTGCACCTTACTAATTCTTCCCCGTGATCTAATAATCGCTTTAGTCCGCAGATGGGGGCATGTTTGCCAGTTTTAGAGCTGACGTCGACTGTTTTCAAATAAATTGAACTTGATGCTCTGGCAAGAAGGAAAAAAATATAAAATAAAATAAAATAAAGCAACTTTGATGGGAAGTTTTAACTGATATGATTGTATCGTTGGTGCAGTATTATCAAATATCAAGCCACGATCTTTACGATCGATCGAGTTTTCACTTTGTTGCAGGTTCAAAAGGTACTCCATGTGGTATTATTTTGCTGCAGTGAAATCTGAAAATAGTTTATTAGAGCTTATAAAGGGTCACAATGTCCTGAAAATGTTTGGAATGTTCGTACCGTTTGCTGAAAGCTTAAGGAACTTATAACACTTTTTAGTTTCTATATTTTATTTAAAGTATGATCCTTTTTCAAAATTTTCGACGGAATTGTTAGAAAGTTGGTAGCTCGCCAGCTCAGCGCATTATCTTTTTGCTATTATCTGTTAGAAAATCGAACTGCATTTGTACATACTTTATTAGTTTCTTTAAAAATGCAATTGTAGTTTGGTCAATGACGCAACGTGTGTTTTGATCCCGCTCAGTATTAGGACTCCTTCATGTTGCGTAGTGCGTGTCTAACCTGTTCAAATCAAACCAATATCACTATACTAACCTGTTCAAATAGATCTTTAAACAAAGAAACTTCATATCTTGAATTTGGTCGTCCCCTTGTTGAAGTGTCACCTATGAAACACCATTTAAGGTATAATAATATCAAATGAAACTCACGTTAAACATTTACGTACAAGAATGTAAATTTTTTTTTTCAAAAATACCAAATGAAATATTAAATAGTTGTTTGTGTGTGTGTGTTTCTTTTTTTTTTTTAAATAAATCTTCCCGGATTTAAAATTAGGGTTTATAATCGTTGAAGAACATACTTGAAGAAATTTTTTTCAACGGTTTACATGAATGCCAATCAACAATTTATAGGGCAAATATGTCTTCTGTGCCTATTTAACTCCAATTTGACTACACATTTCAATACATGAAATTTGATAAAATTTAATGAAAAAAACAAGTTTTATAAAACTATCTAGGCCCAGTTTGGTTTAGTTTTTCAACAAGCTAAAAAGATTTTTGGAATAATTTCTTATCCAAAAAATATTTGATAAAAATCTAAAAATCAGATTATTTAATAATTTTTGACAAAATTACCGACGAAAGCCAAAGCTTGCCTAAGACAGCTTTGATTTTTAAATTATGCGGAAATCTTTACTTTCTTTTAATGAATAAATTATAATGGCTAAAATACCCTTACTTAAAAGCAAAAATACCAAACATTTAATTGAGTTTATTTTTATATCAATTTTTTAAAAATATATTTAAATCTTAATTGACTAAAATATTCTTTATATTAATTATTTTGAAATAACCAAATTGATTCTTTATTAAAATTTTAAATTTAGATAAAAATAAAGTAAATTAAAATAAAATAAATTGAATAACTAATTTAATTGAGTTTATTTTATATCATGTTTTTTTAAAATAAGTATTAATATGTTTAGTATGTACAAATATGCATGATTATAAAAAATATTAATAAGTTCCTTTTACAAATATACATAATTATATAATGATATTTATTTTGATCATTTTATATTTTATATTTACGCTCGTATAATTTACCAAACATTTTAATATAGCTTTTACCAATCACTTGATTATTTTACGCTCCAACAGATGTGTACAATGTTCACTTAAAATCTTCAGCTCTACCAAACTGGGCATTTATTGGCGTCTCCCTTGAAGATATGGAACGGCTTGGAAGCATTATAAAGATATCTATTAGCGTGGATATCTATTAGCGTGTCCCCTGAAGACATAGAACGGCTAGGAAGCATCATGTTTCTTCAACGAAAGAAAAACCACAATGGGAATGGTTACTAATAGTTCAAGCGAAAACAACGGAAGAAAAAAAAGGAATGGATTAATAAAAGCCGTACAAGGTCATCAAATTCATCCAACAAAATAAAACACCACTATACTACTATGTTAAATACAAGCTCTCTCCATTCCTAAACCCGTTGGACCCTCAGAGCTGCCACGAGATATTTCAACTTTTATTTTATCAGGGTTTTGTGGTTTTAACGAATTCAAATCACTCGAAACAAAAATTCATGGTCAGAGCAACAGTATACATTAAATTCTAAGCCTTCGAACATCAAGGAGATTGCTAGCCTACAAATAAATAAGAATCTGAAATTGAACAGCGATGTAGCTCTGGCTTGGACTCTGACAAAGTAAAACAGTGATAACAACTTGTATACCTGCCACAGGTAATCAAGGGGGCAATTTTAGGTAATTAAAGTGCATAACTAAGTAAACACAATATCTGAAGCTGAACCAAATATATTTTCAAGGACAAGACTAAAGGTTCCATCAATCGATTTTTACATAAGAAACTGAAATCTACAGTCTCCTAAATGAGCAAATAAGTCATCTCTATTGTCAACAAAATAACAGCAATCATCCAGAACAAGTCCATTCATACTTGGACCAATCACTCTGATGATCAATACTATTTTGAACTAGGATGATGATCAACCAGTCACAATTTAAAAAGACCAGCTGATATCATAATCTATATGAGAGACAACAACCCATCATTTTCATCATGTTTAACCTATTGCTACCACTAATCACCGGGAAAGGCAAGTTTAGCTTGACAACCCTCCAATTGAAAACAGATTTATCATAAAATAAATCACACATTAATCGTTGCTAAATGCTAAGACTATCAGAGACAACTGCATTATCTGTTTCTTTTTTTTTTTTTTTTTTTTTTTTTCCGCAGAAGACTTGTAAAACATATTTGCATTGATTTATCTCTGTATCACATGGGACATTACCTTTAGCAGTTCAAACTTTGTACTCATTGACACGCATCCATTTGGTACTTGACCACTTATTTCCCTTAATCACGGGGCACCCACCTGAAAAAATAAATAAATAGATAAATAACATCGCTAGTGTTTAATACTCCCATTAAACAACATCGTTAGTGTTTTAAGAGTCCCATCAAACATTTTTTCTTTTTCCAAAACATAATGATTGGAGAATTTAACAAAATGCAGATACAGACCACTGTCGTATCTTTTGATGGTGAACACATCTAAACATAGAAGTCACTGAAACTAAAACGACAACTTCAAGATGCTTGACGATTTATATTAAATGGAGTGAAAATTACTAACCATGTAAACTGGATGGATCTAGAGATGCATCAGGCTTCATGCTCCAGAAAAGCAATGCATCACCCATCTTAGGCTTAACAGAAAGTCCCTTTTTTCCACAATCAGATAGCTCATTCCACCAAGGCACAGAGCTAAAATTCCCTTTTGCAGCAGGGAACACTGTCTCACCTCCTTCTTCGACATCTGTGCTGCAACACATTGGAAGAGGAAAATGAGAGAAGGTATAAAAGCAATTTAAGAAACTAGACACTCAGAATTACGTCTTGGAAAACTTGTAAGTCACTCACAGGTACATAAGAAGTGTAGCCATACGTTGACCTCCATTCACGGTGTTATATTCATCAAGAAAGTAGTCATAGTGAGGCTCGTATTTCTGTCCAACTTCATAGTGGAGAATTTGAAGTCCTTCCCCATTATCTGTGTATTACGTTGTTGGTTTAATAGAAACTTCTAAATCGTATCACACAACTAAGATAAGATAATAAGAGCAGAGAATATGAGCAGAAAAGATGGGGGATCCTGAAAAAGGAGGAAGATTTGATTGCATACCTGCTGGTATAAAGGTGAAATCAGCAATTCTTTTCTCAATAGTCCTAATAACTTTATCACGTCCTCTGGCCAGGAACGTTCCAGAGCTTGTACGTACCCTGTTGACAGGAAAGGTGAACCAACCATATTATGCCAAGGGTGCTAAAAAGAAAGGAAATAAATGAACAGCAAGAGAAACTCCAATCAATAAATAAACGACCAATGACAAAAGGAACGCTGGTAAGAAACACAGACCTGCTATCTTTGCTCTTTCCAGTTTCACTATCAACAACGGTTGACTTCTTCATGTTAGGCTTGGCAAGATTGATTAGATACTCACACTCCTCCTTGGTCTGCCATAGTCAACCAAATCAGTAGTTAGTGACTCCAGATTAATCAAAGCAAGATGTCGATGGAAGAAAATACAACAGCCTAAGGGTTACCATTACACGCTGGCCTACACAATCAAAATCCAAGCATGACAAAATTTTCACTACGTGGTAAGAAGAATATGACAGAGTAACGTTCAAATTAAGGATCTTCCTTGGACTAAGCTGTCTGAAGGCTGACATGTATTTAGAGACCAGTACAGCGGTACTAATGTATCGATATATGCATTTATGCGTGTATAGCATCCAACTAAAGCAGACTTTCTAATTAAATCTTAACATCCTCTCCCAACTATAGATCAACAGATGAGCTAACCAGAACAAATTCACCATCGTTTTCTTCGATGCACGGCTCTCAATACATAATTTTGTTGTTTTAACACACGAGATACTCTATCCAAGACACTTCAATTCTTTCAATAATGTCCAAATCCCGGTTACAACTATATCACTAGAAACTAATAAAGTGCGTTTCAAACAGATTGAATGAAACTTAGCGAAAATTGCCAACTTCAATAGCCAAGGAAGAAATTAAATAAATTGATGGAAATAGTTAAAGGGCTCACCAAGAAATTATGATAAACGAAAGCCCTAGGCTCCCATGAAATGACCTCGACCCATCTCTCGCCTCTGCCCTCATCTCCTTCATTTCTATAAAAGGAAGACCAAATCAGCATTGAATCGAATCGAATTCATATTCAACCAAAAATAGAAACCACAAGCCAAATCCTTACCTATCGGCGCTTTTGTGGACAATGGAGGTAAGATCACGAGCCTTGGGCGAATCACCGGAGCTGCTAGGGACGGAGAGGATTCCGAGGGCGACGAGGATGAGAACGACGAAGCTGAACATAACGAGCATGGTGAAGATGAGGGTGGTTGACGAGGAAGACGATTTCCGAGTCGGAAGGCGAGAGTGCCTTGGCTTCGCCATTGGAGAGAGAGTTGTGAGAGAAGGTCCGAATTGGGAATTGGAAGCCCTAGCTCGAAATCGATCTGGGAAAATGGAAATGGTGACTGATTAAGATCTGAAAGTCGTCAGAGAGAGAGAGAGAGAGAGAGAGAGAGAGTAGCAACCAACAACAACTACTGCTACTAGTACGCGGTTTTGTGGATTGCTGCCATGTGAGGACTTTCTCTCTCTAACTGAGCCTGATTCAGAGCTGAGATTTTGAAAAGAAATAAAGAAAGATATGATCAGATTTGGAATTTCTGGGACTGTTCGTACGCGACGACTCTTTCACTCTTCTTTGTATTTAATTGCAATAATTAATTATTAATCAATCAATTCAATAGTTATCAATAGTTTGCTTCAAAAAAAAATATAGTTATCTCCAAAAAATTTTAAGTGAAAATGCTAAACATTATCACCTTCTTTTTGGAAAATAATAAATTTATGACTTACATAATGTAGCATTGTAAGTGATAATTAGTGGCTAGAGATTAATGAAAGTGTATATACATTAAATAGCAACCAACCAGTTATATGATGTGAAATTAGATTAGTTAGTATATATAGAAAAAAAAAAAATAGATTAGTTAGTTTAGTTTCTAGATAATGTAATCAAGATGTGTAGTATTACTCAAATTTGAAAGTATAATCCTCGTGATAAATTAAATTGTAAAACATAGTTTTCTTTGGACTTAGCTGGCCATTAGTAGAAGAGCAATTTGAAGTCTGAAATTTATAAATTTGGATTATCGAACGTGAAAGGGACACTCTTTTTATTTTTTTTTATTTTTAAATTAAATCCCTTAATGGAATTGGTCATTTTTTGAATTTTTTAAGGCAAAAATTCATATTCATGTTTTGTTAATAAATTTAGGGTATTCAATGACTTTCATTGATGTAATTTTGACAAAATACTAAAATAGGCATGAGATACTTCAAAAAAAAAAAAAAAAAACAAAAAACAAAGCCGTTGATTTTCAATCTACTCATATGCCATTCAATTTTTTTCCCATTTATTTTATTTATTTCGCATATGGCAGTGGCAGATCTTTCTCCATGAATATGAATTTGGTCAACTGGTGTTTTTCTATCTATATGCATATTAGTTAATGAGTTCTCCATGATAATGGTGTCCATATTGTTAATATAAAAATGGCACAAATCGGTCACCAGTCACCACTTGCCTCCCTTTTTTATATATATATATATATATAACTAATTCAGAAGGATTTTTTTTTTATCCTAAAAAATAAGATAGAGAAAGAACATTAATGATACAAGTATTTTCATGCTATTTATTATAGTCATTGGATACCATTTAATAATGATTCAACAGCTAAAAAAAATACCTACTCATTAGTGAAAAAAAATACCTATTAATCAAAAAAAAAAATACCTGTTGGATTGGCAACTATATATATATAGGCACCAATCCAATAGCTATATATATATAGTTGCCAATCCAATAGGTATTTTTTTTTATCTATGTATAAATATCAATTTGATCAATAAAAATTTAATGTACATATTTTTGTAAAAATTAAGAAAGAAAAAAAAACATTAGTAATATTAGTCTTTTTATACACTTTATTATAACCATTGGATTACGGAATTCAAAAGCCAAAAATAAAAATACTTATACATAAATATAAAAATATATATATCTATTGGATTGGCAATCTATAGTCGAGTATTAAGTATGTTATAGATCCCAGCTATATTGTTCTTAAAAACTAAGAAGCAAATACATTTTTACCTTATGCTATAAACGTGGAAATGGGGGTTTTAGGATTTTGAAATATCTTTTATGCTAAACTATACTAAGAGCAACTTTTTAACTTAGACTTTGACAGGAATCACGAAATTAATTTGTACTAAAATAGTTTGACATATTAATTAAGTTGCGTTTTAGCCCCAAAAGTAACTAGTGCTTACGTAATTTTGCTTTATTAACTTACAATTTTAATCCTATCTAACAAAAGCATTTCTAAAAACTCTCTCTCTCTAAAAAACGCTCTCACCTGCTCCATCTTTTTTCTCCGTAGCAGTCCTGCAACAGAGCAGTCTTCTTCTCTATTCAGCCACCTCTCTCTCTCTACTTGCGATTCCTTGCAGCAAACGAGTCAGATCTGCACTGCATGGAGGCTGGAGTGGTGTCTTTCCTTCCTTTTCTCTGGCCTCTCCCTTCTCTTCTATCTCCTCCCCCTTTGTTCTTTTTTTTTTTTTCCCTTTTTCTTTTTCAGTTTTTAGAAATCCATGTCTAGATATGTCTGTAGTGCCATTCTTTATGTGTATTTTAGTGTAGATTTTAGATTTTTTCTTAGCTCTAGATTTGTACGCGGCTAATTTTATTATTTTTTTTTCTACGGGCATATATTTAAATTGGTACGGTCTCGTATAATCTGCTTAAACATAATTAGGAATAAATGTTAAAAACAATAAATTACTAGTAGTTCTTTTTTCTATTTATCATGAGTTCTTATGGTATATATACATTTGTTTTTTTCTTTTGTTTTTGTTGTATCCGTGATTCTAGGATTTTGAAATTATAATCTTTATGTTTATATTATAATTTAAAATTTTACTTTAGTTAATGAAATTCTCCTCAGGAACCCATTATAAAATAAATAAAAAATAAATAAAAAGCTTACAATTTTAATACATTAGGTCCTCGCATCATAATCCCTAATGGGAAAAGAAATAGCGGAAGTGTTTCCCATTTTTTATTTATTTATTCATATGTTTACGTACACAATTAAAAAAATAAATACCAATATTCGTGGGCCCATCGTGTAATTAGTATAAACTATAAAGCTTGGACTTTAGTTAATGGTTGTAGCACTAAATTGGATTTTTAAGTCCTGATTGATCTGAGGTAATGGAAAAGGATAAAATAGAAACAATTTTAAAATGAGTAAATTTTTTTGTTTGGTTAAAAAGTCTAATAGAAAAAATCTTTTAATACGGGAGAATTCTATTCCACTTTAAATTGGGTAGAATAAATTAGAATAGAATATTATTTAATTAATAAAATATAATTTAAAATAATGTTAAATATAAAATAATTTAATAAAATAATGATTTAATTAATAAAATAATTTAATATTAAATATAATTTAAAATATTTAAAATATTTATTTTAAATTTAAGGTTATTTTTGTTATTATATAGTTTATTTTATTTTTTTTTATAGTTAACCAAATATTAGAATGTTCCGTTCAGTTACTGATTTTACCACTCTAATCAAACAAAATAATTATGTTATTATTTTTTTTCTATTCTATTTTGATTACTATTATCATTACTATTACGACGATTACTGCAACCAAACCAAACGAGCTCTTACAGTTTTTACTGTCTTTCCATTTTTAGTATCTCAATTGTCAACTCAAAACTACGAATTGATACAGTTATAGCTTAAAAACCCTGATCAAGCTTCTTAATACGGTGAAAGTAACTAAAATTACAATTTCTATTGTACAACTCACGCTAAAATGAAAAGAGATAAATAAAATAAATAAAAATAAAAACCCACAAAAGGACTTTCTTACAGTATACTAATATTTTAACGATGCCTGCAAAGAAGCAAAACTTATTTTGAGAAGAAAAAAAAAAAAATACACAACTCAATAAAGCAAACATACAAATCTCACGAGTTCAATCAACTGGCTCCTCAGATGTTCTAAAAGACACCAAGAGAGGTGGGATATAGAGGAGTAGGCTTGTAAGAGAAACAATTGGGAACATATGTGGAGGTTCTTCGTCTCCGAGGATCCTTGGATTCAATGGCTGGTTGGTTCAAGTATGCATACTTGCTTTTTGTCCACCTGCATAGGTTCATTTAAAAATTTCTTGTTTTAAAGTCCTAAGGTAAAAAACTTCTATACAAGAATCAGGTTTCTTATAACTTCTCTAAATGGAAAACTTATTCCGTCAACTAACCAGTCCTTTATTCCGATGCGAATCTCATTAGTACTCTGATCCTTGGTCTGGTTTTTCTCCTCAGCATCTCTGCCCTCTGCTGTCAAGGACTCTTCAAAGCATTTGTAATCTTCTTCCTGTATAACGTACAGCTTTCCACAAGTTTAGGGAATGTAAGAAATTCAAAATGTTTCCAGGTTAGCAGCTAGTAATAATCCATATTGCGTAGAAGAGATTAAATACCCAAAACCAAGCCAGTACTCGGTCATATTTGTCATATGTAACCCCAAGGTTGAACAGGAACTTACCTTTAACGTCCTATAAGAACTTTAACAGAAACTTATCCTTTAGTTTCCTAAGGGCTTGTTTGACAAAATTTATGTTTTCTGCCCTTTGTTTTAAAAAGTGAAATAGATAATCGAGACTTTCTCAATCAATATCTTGATGAAACTTTCACCACTCATTTCACTTTTAAAAACAAAAAATAAAAAGCATAAATGCTCCCAAACAAGTCCTATACGTTCTTATATAAGATGAACAGAATAGAAACTGGTTAATAATGCGGTTCACAATGAAAATTGATGCTTTCATGTAACTACATTATTTAGATTGTGGTTGCATACTCGAGACAATATCTTACACCATTGAAGAAGATTGCATAATATAAGATAACAGAAGGTACATTCAGTTTTTATAGTGTCGTTTGTAAGATAGGGATCATAGTGGGAAAAAAGAAAACTTGCAAGCTTGCATCTTGTCAACTCATATATATGTGAAAGTGAAAATGGATTCAAAAATGTAAATCCTAACACAAAAATAAGGTGTTCAGTCAAGTTTTCTACAGGTTTTATGGAGTCCCAAGTAGAATCCATATTTGTGCTCTGCAAGTTAAAGACAGCATATATGGTATATCAAAACTAGCATTATAAAAGAATCTTACTGAGAGATTACGGGCCCTAACGCGTGCAGCAGCCTTGATAGCAGCTAGGAGATGATCTTCTTCCTCGATGCGCTTCTGCCTCCAGAACCTCGCAATTTCTTGCTTTGTCACACTCTCTGGAACAGTCTTCCTGACCCAGAACCTTGGAATTGGTGGCGGCGGCGGCGGTGGAACTGCCTTTCTTCCTTTTGCTCCATCAATTCCACTGTCCTTTATCTGCTCCATGTTATTATGTTTATCAACTCACTAATTTCACTTGTTAAGTTTGTGGTTCAAGCTATGCGAGATCACAAAAATGATGATAGAAATAAAACACACGAGGTCCATGATGAAGTTCCAACCTCCATTATCTACCAACCAAGAGCTACTGATCCAACCTAATCGTCATAAAGTGAGACTGTTTAATATCAGTTAGCTGGTGGTAGTGTTTAGGTGAATTGACTGGTAGAGGCATTTTCCAACTTGACATTCCAGGAGTTGACAAGTGAGTACGCCAATATGGATAATTGCACAATGCTATAGCTGCTAAGAAATTGATTGGTAATCTAGCATAGTCTACCAAATCAATTCAAACGAGTTCACTCCTCTTTAACTCATACATTAGACTCAGTCAGAGTGACCAAAACTTCTAAAACCCAAAGAAGTCTTTGCTCTCCATAATTATATCAAAGAGGTTTTAACACAAACAATTTATGTGCAGAACCCTTAGAATACAATACTCGGTATCGCATACTTAAACAAATAAAATCTTATAATCTCTACAAGAAAGAACTCATCAACTGCATCACAATTTCACAAGTATATGGTATTAAAAGCCAATAAGAAATTCACAAAAACCCTTTAACCATTTCCATATTTGAGGCCGACCCATTAAGTTCTAGACGAGAATCGAAGAGCCTTCGACTATCATCGTAGATGAACCCAAGACGGTGGCCACAGTTAGAGCACTTGAGCTTGGTCCGTTCCGCATTCCAGGCAGCTGTAGATCTAAGATGGAAGCCATAACCAGCCAGTCCACCAGAACAGCAGACTGGTTTTTGGTTTCGGTAAAATTTGATCGTTTTCTGCAAGGAACAAGATAAAATGAGGTCGTTTTGAGACGACAATACGACGTGTCGTTTTTATTTTGGGGACGACATTTCATCCTCTTTGACCGAAAAGAACAACAAATTGTTTATCGGAAAAGAACGTGGTCTTAGTATCGTTTAGGTTTTTTCTTTTTTTTTTACCTGTTCGACAATCCACACTGACGAATACGGTGTTTACAGGCGAAACGAGGCAGGTCTCACGTAAATGACGAATTGTCGTTTATTATTTTAATCATGCCGTTTTTTTTGCTTGGATATTTTAAATAATGCCGTTTATTATTTAAATAAAAGTGAGTTGACTTAAATGATAAAAATACTTATTATTTAAATTTTAGTCTTAATTTTGAGTTTATTTTTTTTTTTAATTTATAACAAGTGAAAGTCATTAGTTAAATTCTATTTTTAAAAATAAAATGTGAGTTTTTTTTTTTATTTAAGAGTAGGTGTATTGCCACTTTTATTTTTTCTCAACCCACCTACTTTCTTTTTAAGGGGAATTTTATTTGCACCCCCAAAAAAAAAAGATATAAAGGCACTATTTTAGTAGTAAAATTACCTCCATAAAAAAAAAGTAGCAAAATTACCTATTAGGATAATTTGATAAAACTTTAAATAGTAATCTCAAATCTCACGGTAATATACATGGCATAAAGGCACCCAATGTTATTAGTAAAACGAACAAACAAAATAATTATGCTAGCCTTTGGAGAATTAGACCTTAACTCTGTCTACATTTTTTTTGTAAATCTCTCATATTCTGCTTCAAATGCCAAAAAATTCTAAACAAATGAATATACATAAATATAAGTTCCCAATCTGGTAAGTATTTTTTTTAACCTATCCATAGGTAATTTTTTAGCGGCTAGATCATGAACTAACGACTATTATAATTTGAATAGTTAGAAAAATAAAAATAAATAGTTATTATTTAATGATTTTCTCTCTCTCTTTTTATCAATTTTAATGGCTAAAACACTAAGTATAAGTAGATTAAAAAAATATGTATTAGATTAGTACTCATATATATATATATATATATATATCCCTGTTTCTCAATGTTTTAGACAACACTCTAATATATTTTCTTCCGCTAATATCTTCCTTATTCTAATTATGAAGAAGGCATAAAAAGTAGCTGATTTTTTTTGTCCTAATAAAAGAATAGTTGTAGCTTTGCTTTTATTTTTCATTTTTTTCTATTTTTTTTAATGTGTTGTAATCATTTGTGGCAGAATACAGACTAAAGATTTGGTCTCTAATAAAGATTTCATTTTCAAAAAAGAAGTAAAGGTTGAGACACTAAAATATTCTACCAAAAGTTTATACGATATCATTTTTTTTAGCTATATAATTTTAAATTATGTAATTTTACTTGAAATAATAAATAGTTCGAATCTATGCTCCATCAAATAGTGTAAGGTTTTGAATCCTATCATTATTTTTTAGAAAAAAAAAAAGGTGTATGTATTGTTTAAGTTAGGTTTATTGTATTTGTTTTTATTTAATCTTATCTCATTAATTCCTTCAACAAACTAAAATATTAAAATAAAAAAACAACAACGCGTAGACCAAATTGAAACTAATTGATAATAATAATAATAATAAGGGATAAAAAGATAAGTGACAGGGAACTAACGTGAAGAAAAAAAAAAAAAAACACTTTAGTGAGAGAAGCGTTAGAGGAAGATAGAGTAAACCACTAAAAAGAAAGAGAATTAGAGGGGTATAATAATCAAAATAAATGGGGTGTAGGTGCTTTATTTGTATTTCATTTATGATTTGTTATTTCTAGTTTTTTATGAAAATTAATTACGGGGTGCCCAAATAAAAGTGAGGGCATAAATATGCTCGTCTCTAATTAAGTTATTCACGAAAATATCCTCTTATAAGTTTAACAGGAGTACTCTTATACAGTATTAAACAAAAAATCATTATTTCTTAATACACCTCTCACGTACTAATTATATTTCGTATGAAAATTATTTCATATCGTTTAACTCAGTGTTGTTATTTGCAAGACTTGCATGTTGTTCTCTTTAAACAACATATCATTTGTTCCACAATATCTAATTATTTTTCAATAATAACTGGTATAATATTTTTAGAATATTGAATACTTGTACGATGTTTTTAAAATATTGTTTTAAAAAAGATGCAGTAATATTTTATTTTTCTTCCTAGCTTGTAACATTTTAATTAAAACAAGAAGAAAACTCATCACCCTTTCAAAATAATTAAAAAAAGAAAGTCATAAAATGACCTTGTATTTCAACTTTTTTATTATAAAATCCCATGTATTTTACGAAATATGAAAAAAAAAACCCCTTGAATTTTATTTTTTTTAATTACAAAAAGCCTTGTAATTTGCTTATTTTTGAATTCCAACTTTCTCATATAAACTAAATTGGAAAAAATTAATAAGAAATGATAAAATTATTCTTAACAAATGGTAGGTTTATATTATATTTTTAGTTTGTGTTTGGATAGATAGATAATTGTTAATTTAGAACTATTTATTTATTTGAAAAAGCAAACTATTGTTTAGAAACTAGTATATACAATTCTTAAACTTATTTTAAGTCTAAATTTACTATGTATTAAGGATAATTTTTTTTATTTCTATCAATTTTCTGATTTTGATGATATAAGGAGGTTGAATTTCAAAAATAACCTAATTACGAGACTTTCTGTAATAAAAAATCAAATTTAAATGGATTTCTCATATTTCTTAAAACATAGGATTGCGTAAAAATTTTATGAGATACAAACGTTTTCTCTTTTTAAAAAAGTAATAACCAAATCATATATATTATTAGTTTGAAAATAAATACTAAATAAGAAGATATACTTACTAGATAAAATCTAGAAACAAAACAAAATAAATGATTAAAATGTTACTAAGTATGTAATAAATTATTATAATAAGATTGATGAAATGCATAAGAACTAATAATTAATTTTTTAAAAATAATAGTCTTTTAAAGAAAAATTAATTGGAATAAATAATTATAATGATGATGATAATACTAAAAGAGACTTAAATTTATCGGTGTAAGGATATCCGCCTCCTATCTTGCGTGTTGGATTCTCCTAATTAAAATCATCAGCTTCTTTTACTAAAGAAAAAAAAAAAAGTATTCTAAGATTGTGGGCATCTAATTTATGTTCTTCCCCTACCTACAGCATCATCAAATACTCCTTTTTTCGGTCGAGTAATTATTAATTGTACTGAGAGAGACGAATTGCTTGTTCATAAAGTAATCTCTGGCCGAAGCAAACATTATCTAGGCCAAAAAAAAAAAAAGAAAAATAGAAGTAAAAATCTGGCCATAGCAAGGTGCATTGAGAGCAAAATTCACACTCTAATCTTCTATAGACATTTAATTCAATAAATGACAGATTCAGCAATATAGAATCTACATTTTGATTTTTATAATCTTTATTGCNTAGTCACGATATTTAATCTTGTTTATTACGAGAAAACCCAAAATGGTACAAATATAGCATCTTATATGGAAGAGGAGGCAGAATATGGGTCTAAACCATGGTATTGAATAACAAAAAGAGCCATTTAATTGCACATGCTAATGCTAGAACCTAGCCACCACTCTGTCCCAGCCAGCCAGTAAAGCCTCCATTATGCAATGTCCCATGTTTCTCGTGTTACACCGGAATATGGGTCTCTTCTAGAAAGTTTTTATTTTATTTTATTTTATTTATTTCTATAAATTTCCAATATAAATGTTGGAGTTGGATTTTAGGAAGCAGCTAGGTTCCTCCATGTTTTGTTACCTTATATTGTTGTACGACCCTTTTGAATGATTTGAATCCATATGTATGAACATATTTCTAGTATGGTCCTAAATGAAACACGTCCAATTCATCATAAACAAGTACTCTTTCATATATAATCTATAAAAGGGTTAGATTCCTTTTGTGTTTGGATGTTTTGGAGTCAATCTCAAGTACCCAATTTTGTATACGAATTTAGCATGTTTTTTAATCATAATATTCCCTTGTTCTAATGAAGCAGTCAACATCCCAGATGTAGAGCTTAATATTCCAAGTTCCAACTAGGGGAAAAATTTATTTATTTTTTTAAAAAAAAGCGGTGGCTGTTTATATAATTTGCAGTTATTACATTACCAGGATACATATATATACTAATCTGTAATGGAAATATGAGAAATTACATTTTTAGTTCATTCATATATTTACATATAATTTAAGACATATTTAAGTGAGTGTCTCATATAATAAATGAAAGTAGAAGTAGTAATTTTTGATTCATCATAATTCATCTCAAAAAATTTCTCTTTACAGATTGTGGGACCCGTTCCCAAATTATATACCACGTGGACGATTAAATGGCAGAACAGGTCACAAACGGAGCCCACCATCTGACAGCTGTCAAGAACGATTAGTTAAAAGCCACGCGAGTTGCACGTGATACTAAATCAGTTATTGGGCTTCCCAAGGTTAGGGCCGGGCCTGCCACATACCCTGGACAGGCCCGGCCCAGTCCGACCCTTACCTTGACACTGGGGGGTTGGAACCCCTAAGGATCTTCCACCTGAATATAATGACCCTCACCTCAACGGTTGGGAGGATCGGAAGTCCCAAGAGTCTTCTATCTTATCTGAATACAATGGAAAGCAACTCATGCTTCCAGACCCAGACAACGCATTTAATACGATCCTGGGTAGGCATGCATGAGGGACAAGCCGTCCTGACAGAACAGCGATTTACCCAAATCTCACCTCTGACAGATCCAAGCCGTAGAAGGAGACGGAAATTAAGCTGCGGCGGTACAGAGGAAATCACAGAAATCTCGGCCCGTGACTGCTGAAAAAGATTTTGAGGAGAAAGATACTCAGTCCTGAAATTGAGACCCGCATGGTTCACAATCTCAGGACTACATATATAAGAGCCATGCATTCCCGAGAGAGGCATGTACGCTTACAAAGAGAAATATATAGAAAAGTCTGTGAATAAGAAACAAATATATATTTATACTGAAATATTTCCTTGCTACCCTGTATCAAAGATAAACTACTGACTTAAGCATCGGAGAGTCTTTGCAGGTAGCCACCCTCGCCTCTCGTCTGACAGTGACGACGATGGGGTGATGCTGACCCTAACATTGGGAAGCCCAATAATCGATTCAGTATCACGTGCGACCCGCGTGGCCTTTAGCTAATCGTTCTTGACAGCTGTCAAATGGTGGGCCCCGTTTGTGACCTGTTCTGCCATTTAATCGCCCACATAGTATATGATTTGGGAACAGGCCCCACAATTGCCCCCATTTCCCTACTTGATGGATTCGTATCTATCAAGTGGGGAAATCGTTTATCTGTTCCTTCAATCCGGGGAATGCACGTGGCTCTCCCCTTACTGATGCTGAGGCATACCATCCCATATTACTAGACCTGTTTGAATTTTGAAATTCCGACTATTCGGTCTTCCTTATTCTCCCCTTTTCTGGAAAAACTTTTCGGCTTCCCTTCTATAAAAAGCCGCAATTGTGTTCGTTTGCCTCTTTACCAAAATCTTCAATCATTCTATCCTCGTAAAATCCTAGGGTTTCCGCTTCCTTTTCCTCTAAAGACTTTCACTCTTCCAGTCACGTTTCGGAATAATGGCTTCAAGTCAAACCCAAGAGTTGCACCTCGTTGTAGATTCAGACTTGGATTCACTGAGGAAGCAGCTCTGCCTCCCTAGAGGAGTAACGTTGTAACAGGTTGAGGGCCCGGCAGACTGGTACCTTCGTCCTTGCGCCCCCGAGGGTTCCATCGTCTTAGGCAGGAAGCATCTGGACTGGCTACGGTTCCCTCTTCCTCCCCTGATTCATCAATTCTTTGCTCTGATGGGAATCCATCCAATGCAGCTGAATACAAACAGGATTATGATTCTGATGGGGCTTTCTACCCTGTCAGTTATCTATAACATACATATCGACCTGGAGGTGGTCTTTTATGCTTATAAGCTTATTCTTATCCCCAAGAAGGGCTCCTACCCCACCTTCTACCTCCAGCCGCTGCCAGAGCATCACATCTTTTGGGGGTTGCCACGGTCGGACAAACAATGGGACTTTCATGCCAGGCTATATGCCGTTGGAGGGGCGTGGTGCTCCCCTTGGATGAATGGAGAGTATTTCCAAGTCCCCTCAGTCTTCCTGCAGAGTAAGTGTTAGGTCGTGATCTTTGGGTCTGCGCTTTCTCCCGATATTATTGCTCATATTACTTTGTCTTGTGCAGCCTCAACAGAAGATAACAGGTTTGAGCCGCATCTATCGGCAAGGCGGCTCAAAGGCCTGGAGGGGATCATAATCTTCGGCTCTCCGGGGGAATGTAGGCACATTCATGCCGTCCTCAACCCCCTAATGATGAACCTGATATCCAGGATGGTTTCATACCTCCCATTCCCCTTGGATACCTGGGTCATCACCAAATACCTGCGGAGCCGACTCGACGCCTCTGCCCTGAATCGATTTCGCCAGGACGAAAATGACCGGATCACCATGGCGAGTCGGCAGGTTACGGCTTCAAGCCAGTTGGCGGGGACTGACGATCTGGTGGCACCGTCCAACCACAAGCTCGAGGAGGTCGTGAGGCTTGTGGCCGAGGAGTGCATCTGGCTCCGCAAGGAAGAAAACACCGCCCCCAAGAGGGCTAGGGGTAAGTTCATTTTCACATCTTTGAGTCCTTATGGGTCGGACTATGTCTGCGAGCTAATCTCATTATTTATTCTTCACAGGTTCTGAGACAGGCCCGTCAGCTGGCCCCTCACCCATCAAGGGGTGAGCCGCGGCATCTAAAGCTCATGCCAAGGCACCCGTTGGCTGGCGCCTTGTGGTACTTTCAGGAGGAGAAAAGCCTGCAGTCCCCCGCTCCGACGCAGGTGGATCTCCATCCGGGGGATCGTCTGCAACCCGGATCGTGCGCGGGGAAGAGACAACGCCGAGTCCGGTTGGGGGGTCTGTTGCTGTGATCCCATCTACCCCTGACTCCAGTTCGAAATCGAGTGCTGTTAGCCTCGGTGGAGAGATTGCTGAGCTCAGTGGGGGAGCTCCGAGATTGAAATCCAGACTATTCTCCCCTCCCTCGGTTCCTACAAAGCGGCAACACGAGGTCGACTCGTCCAACAAGGAAGAGGGCCGGGTGGAGAAGAGGTGCAGGGTCGCCCCCTCGTCTGACATTGATGACGATGGGGTGACGCTGACCCTTCTAAGGAGAAAACGGATAGCACACAACGGCCTGTCCAGAGGAGGTGCACCACCTCTCTCCGTGGCCGATGACGTTCCTAATAGCGCCGGGCTTCCCTCAATTCCTATCACCATCACCTTGGAGGCGTGCCCGGTGGGCAAAGAGGGTGCCCTCGTGGCCAGCGGGGCGGGGCCGTGTTCCCCGGGTATGGGCGATACCCAAAGGGAGGGTTCATCCACGGAGCCGGAGCTGGAGGCGCTCACGTCGGAGAATGTTGAGCTCGTCACCACCCGCACCTTAGCGCAGGTTTGTTACGCTCGGTTATGTCTATGTTTTTCAACATCTTTGCTAAATGCTGACTCCCCCTTTGTTGTTTAACTTGCAACTGTCTGCCATCCAGTCCTTCTACTTTTCTCGCGTTAGGAATCTGACCAAGAAGCTGAGTTCCCGTTCTGCACTAGTCGAGCGCAGCGAAGCCGCCCTCGCTGAATTGAGGTCTGACTTTGACATGTATCGGAGCCTCGAGGAGGCGAGGGTCAGCAGCGCGGTGCTCACACCCTGAGTGTCGAGAGGACCAGATGCGAGGAGCTGGCTACGAGACTGGCTCAGTCAGAGGCTGACAAACTTGCCCAATCCGAAGCCGCCAGACTGGCCTAGGGCGAGCTAAGGATCAAAGAGCAAGAGCTACAGAGTGCCGGGGCAGAGATGGGATTGGCCTTCATTGCTCGTGACCAGGCTGTTGAGGATGCCAAGGAAGTGAAAAAGCTGAGGCGGCAGCCAAACTGGAGGCCCACGCTCTGCAACGCAGACTTGACCGGTCCCATGAGGTAAACCGATATCTCTTTTTGGACCACAAAAATCTGGTGGGTGCTCAGGTAGAGATGTCTCGTAGACACTGCGAGGACCTCGCTGGTTTTAACTCTTTATTGATCGACTTATCGCAGCGGCAAGCATAGCTTAGGTTGGCGGTGCTAAAGGATAGGCTGGCAGACGCAGAGATATTAAAGACAAGGTATCAGAGGCAGGTGGACGTCCTTTCTGCAGAAAGCTACAGGTCTGGCTGGGAGAACAGAGAGTTTGAAAATCTTGCTAAGATGGTGACGCCAGAACAATTTGACGATCAGAAAGGCGTCGAGAGGGACCACTACTCCGTCAAGCACTATATGCAACAGCTCGGGGACGAGATCAGAATCACGTACCCAGCTGATGTGCTGGAGATGCTTGCTGCGGAAAAGAATGGGCCCTCTA
>JXTB01000077.1:127783-163669 GCA_002914805.1 Parasponia andersonii
GTAATTGTGGATAACCCTTTCCGGTGGCAGTCCAGTAGTATTTTTAGCCTGCGCAAACAAAATGTTGGGTCTACCACTATAGGCAAACCCTCTTCTGTAGTATCTTGGTATCTTTTGTCTGTGCAACTGAGCCATTGGGTCTGCCAGTGAAGGAAACCCCTTTTCCAGGAAGACCTTAACCTATTCCAGAATTAAGTTTTATAATAACACGAACACTCATATGGGTCTTATGCGTAAATAGTGCATGGGGTCTGTTGCTGTGGGCAGACCCCTTTTCCATAGCAGCCCCAAAGATAAATCTATGCGGAAAAGAGAACTTAACCTGTTTAAGATTTATTCTTCAACAAAATAGGCATTCATATGGTCTTACATTATATGTATATGCCTTACACGTGATACTTTTTCAAGTGCTAAGCATTCCATAAGTTCGGCACATTTTTCCCCGTTCTGAGCTCCTTCAGGATATATGCGCCATTATCGAGCGCTTTTACTACCTCATACAGCCCGATCCAATTGGAGTCCAATTTTGAGGAATTCCCTGTTCTGGCTTTCAGGACCCAATCCCCGGCATTAAATCGTCAGGTACTAACCTTTTTCACGTAGTAGGACCTAGCCTGCTGGTGGTATGAAGCCAGGTGGACCAAGGCCATATTTCTCGTTTCTTCCAGGAGGTCTGTGTTGCGGCTTAACTGGCGCTCGTTTAGGGGAGCATCTTTTACCACTTCGGAGCGGAGGGTCGGGAGGCCGACCTTGGTCGGGATCATAGCCTCTGATCCGTAGACCATGGTGAACGGCATTCTCCCAGTAGACCTCCGCTCTGTGGTTCGATGGGCCTACATAATGGCCGGCAGTTCTTCTAACCACTTGCCTTTAGACTCCTATAAGTTCTTTTTGATGTCGCTGAATATGGCCTTGTTCGTCGCCTCTGCTTGACCGTTTCCCTGAGGGTAGTTTACGGAAGAGAAACTGAGCCTTATATCATACAGTTTGCACAACTCCTTAAGCTTAGCATTTTGGAACTGCGTGCCATGGTCGGCGTGCATCTCTTTCGGGATCCCGAATCGGCAGATTATGTTCTTCCAGATGAAGTTAATCATGTCTGCCTTATTAACTGTCGTGTAGGCTTCGGCCTCTACCCACTTGGTGAAATAGTCCGTGGCCAGCAAGACGTATCTTTTTCCTTCTGGACTTCTGGGGAGCTCTCCGACGATATCCAGACCCCACTTGGCAAACGGCCAAGGAGTTATGTTCGAATGAAGAGTCTCCATGGGCTGACGTTTTATCAGGGTGAACCTCTGGCATTTATCACATTTTCTTACGAATTCGGCTGCCTCCGCCATTATGTATGGCCAAAAGTATCCGGCCGTTAGAGCCTTGTGGGCGAGGTTGCGCCCACCAGAGTGGTTGCCACATACTCCCTCGTGGATTTCCTCCATCAGTTTTTGCGCTTCGACAGGGCCTATGTAGCGTAGCATTGGACCCATTGTCGATCTCCTGTATAACTGTTAACCAATCATCGAGTACCTGGCGGCCTTTATCCTGACTGACCTCGCTTCCTGAGGGTCTGCGGGCAGGTTCCCCAACGTCAAATATTGTGTGATGGGCTTCATCCACCCTTCGTCAGCAGCGCCGTTTGCAAACACATGGTGCACAAGGGTCTGCAGGGGGTCTTCCATCGCCCTCTAAGAGGACTTCTATGCTCTCAGTGGTGCCCCCGATTGATGCACTCTTAGCTAGCCCGTCAGCCCTCTGGTTCATTTCCCTGGGGATCAGTTCGATATTGAAATTACCAAAATGAGCCTTTGCCCCCATCACCTTGGAGAAGTACCTGTGCAACCTTGGTTCTTTTACTTCGAAGTCTCCCCTGACCTGACCCACGATCAACTGCGAGTCAGTCTTCACGGCGATGCTCTCTACTCCGAAGTATAGTGCCAACTCAAGGCCTTGTAACAGTGCCTCGTACTCTGCCTCGTTGTTAGTCGCCTGGTAGCCGAGCCTCAATGCTTTCTCAACTCTAAGACCCGTTGGGGTCTGCAAAACTATCCCGATACCCGACCCTGTGGCATTCATGGATCCGTCCGTGTAGAGCGTCCAGGCTGAAGGAGGGTGGAGTTGAGACATCTGATTCGGGTCGTGCCGCTCGCCAAAAGACTCGATTTCCACCAGAAAATCTGCCATAACCTATCCTTTCTTTGCCGTTTGAGGCTGATATTCGATATCGTATATCCCCAGCTCGATGGCCCATTTGGTCAGTCGTCCCGACAGGTCTGGTTTGGCCAAGATTTGACGGATGGCGAAATCTGTATACACAGTGACCGAGTGCGCCTCAAAATACTACCTGAGTTTCTTTTTAGCGTTGACTAGAGCGAGGACCAGCTTTTCTGCCACGCTGTATCGGGTTTCGGCATCTAGGAGCATGCGGCTTATATAAAACACCGGTTTCTATTTACCGTCTTCCTCGATGAATAGTACGGCACTGACGTTACTTCGGACACCGCTAAATAGGTGTACAAACGATCCCCCTCTGCCGAGAAAGCCAGGATAGGTGGGTAACTCAGATGCAACTTGAGGTCTGCCGGTGCCCTGTCCTGTTCTTCCCCCCAGATGGCAGTAGAGCTTTTCTTCAAGCATTGGAAGAAAGACTTGCATCGGTCGGACATCTTGGATAGGAATCGGCTGACAGCGGCTACCTTCCCGGCCAGGCGTTGGACCTCTCGAATGGATGAGGGCCTTTGCACATTCGCAATCGAGATCAGCTGGGATGGGTTTGCCTCAATACCCCTCCAGCTTACGATATGCCCCAAGAATTGCCCAGAGGATACCCCAAACGCACACTTCTTGGGATTCAGACGCATCTGATATTGCTTCAGAATCTGAAAACATTCATCCAGGTACCTCAGATAGTCTGAATCCTCCCTGCTCTTCACGACCATATCGTTGATATAGACTTCCATAGTCTTTCCTAGTAGCCTGGCGAACATTTTATTCATGAACCTCTGGTAGGTTGCCCCCGCGTTCTTTAGGCCAAATGGCATATGCCTGTAGCAGTACAGACCTTGTTCCATGATGAAAGCCGTGTGGATCTGGTCTTCTGCGTACAGGGGGATCTGGTTGTATCCGGAATAGGCATCCAGGAAGCTCATTTTGTTGAATCCCACCGTTGCGTTTACCATTTGGTCGATTCTTGGCAGGGGGAAACTATCCTTCGGGCAGGCCTTATTCAGGTTGGTGAAGTCTATACAAATACAGTCGTCGCCTTTTTTCTTTTTTCACCACTACCGGGTTGGAGACCCATCGCGGGTATACGCATTCCCTGATCAGACCGCTCTCCAGTAACTTTTCTACCTCCTTGTTGATCGCCCTGTTTTTCTCTGGTGCGAACCTTCGGGGTTTCTACCTGACTGAAGGGAAATGGGGGTCTATGTTTAGGCGGTGGCACGAGTGTTCGGGGTCTATCCCAGGCATATCATCGTGAGACCATACAAAGACGTCCTCATTCTGCTTCAGGAATTCCAACATCTCATTCTTTTGCTCCTCGGATAACAAGGCCCCAATCAGAACCACCTTCGCCGGCTCTGCCTCTTTCAAAGGGACCGCTACCAGCTCCTCGATCGTGGATTCCGGACCGTCAGACTCTTCTTCGATTCGCTTCATGTGCACTGGCAGACAGTCCTTTGATTGCTATCCGTCCCTGGTTGCAGCCCTTGCACTCGCATCGGCTCCCCTCAGGGCGGCTAAAAAGTATTTCTTTGCAGAGGCTTGGTCTCCCTTGATGTCAATCATGTATGTACCATTCTTTGACTGACATCTCAAGACCTGGTGGAGGGTGGACGCGACTCCATGCATGGCATGGATCCATCCACTTCCCGTGATGATGTTGAAGGAGGACTGGCAGTCTATGACGACGAAGTCCACATCCAAGCACCTCTCAGCTGCGCAGACATTAAGGGTCACGACTCCCAAAGGGCAGACTCTCGTGCTGTCGAAAGCGAACAGCGGTTGAAAGGTCGGCCTGAGTGCGCTTCTATCCAAACCCATGTTCTCGAATGTGCTAAGAAATAGGATATCGACACTGCTTCCACCATCGACCAAGACCCTTCCAACCAATGCGGAGCCGATCTGCAGTTTAATCACCAAGGGATCGTCGTGAGGACGGCGCACCGTCGTTAGATCTTGCTGGGTGAAAACAATGGGGGCGGCAGACGTGCAGCTTTCTCCCGACATCAAGTAATTGATAGAGTGGCCCATCCCCCTCAAGCGTTTTGCCCTACCCTCGACTCTTTTGAGGCATCTTTCTTTGGAGACTAGGGACGAGGCCGTGACCTGCAAAGTCTTCTCTACGACCCTTGCAGGACCAGCCCTGCTATGGTTCAGGCAGCTCCCGGAAAAGTCCATAAACGGGTTCGAAGACTTCTACAAACTTTTCCTGAAACAGTACGCAGGTGTCCGAAGACAACAAAAAACCATGCGAGACCTAGACCGTTTGGAGCAGGCCGCAGATGAATCCCTGCGGGAGTACCTCTCGCGTTTCCTCGAGGTAATGTCACTAGTCTATAACGCCGACTCGGTCCAAGCTGCAGGCTCGTTCGTCCGGAGCCTGCAGCCAGGATCAATGCTATTGGATCATCTCCTTCTAAATCTTTCGTACGATATGGTGGACATCCAGGCGAAGTCGGAAGGGGTATTCAGGGTGCTGGAAAGCCACCAGAAGGCGCTCAAGACCTCTACCACAATAACAACGATGCTAGTACAACCCCCGGCCCCACAAGGGGTGAAGAGGCCCTCACCGGACTAGGGGCCGGCTCTGAAGCAGGAAGTCCCCGTCCGAGACGGTCTGGAGGGAGGCAAGACGAGAAAGATGACCCGTGACCCTCTGCCTCAGTATGAGCTCAACACACCGATCGACGTGATCTACTTCCAAAACAAGGACAGGGACATTTTCAAAGACCCACCCAAATCTGGCGTCCCTGAACATATGAAGAACAGGAACAGGTGCTGCTAGTTCCACAAAGACTTCGGGCATGACACCATCCGCTGCCGCAATCTTTATGCTCAGCTCATGTTGGCGATCCACACCGGCAGGTTGAAGCAGTACGTGAAAATCGACGGAGCCCAGCCACTGCAAGACATTGCCAGGACTGAGAAAGGGAAGCAGGCCCAAGCCTCTGGGTCAGGAGAGCAGACCCTGAGGATAGTGCCGACCATTGTAGGCAGGCCAGAGCCGACCCACGATCAAGAGGAAAAAGAAAGATGCCTCAAAAGAGCCGAGGGTAGGGCGAAGCGCTTGAGGGGGATGGGCCACTCCGTTAACCACTTGATGTCGGGAGAAAGCTGCACATCCGCTGAATAAATAATAAGAAATACGCCACCATTTTCAGACTGTTTTTCTTTCACATCCGACCATATGTATAAATAATTGTAAGGACTCGATTTCGGATTATTAGTGAGCCTTCCTCGGGTCATGATTACCTGGACTAGCTCTGGAAATAGGGGTGCAAGTTTTGGCTCATCCAGTTTTGCGGAAGTATAACTCTTGTTATAACTTGTTTTGGCAGAGTTCGACCCACGCGTGTGGCTGGATTTCTCCAACCCCAAATGGGACCGTGCTCGGAACCAACTCTAGGTATTGGTCGATCATTATTTAGACCCGTCGTTGCAAAGGAAAAGGCCTGGACTCAGCTCTTATCGGGAACAAACAGGGCATTATCATTCTGACGTCTCCTTAAGAGTCCACTCTAAACCTGCACCCCGCAAGTAGGGCTCATGAGTGCTCACAACTATTATCCGTGCACTTTGTATTTTTAGGACATAATAANTTCACACCCTGACCATGCAAAGATAGATCATCCCCTGGCTAGAGTCTGTTTCCCTTTAACTCTTCGTGTAGTCAAAACATTCCTTAAGGAGGGTCCACTTCTAATGGGTGGATTCCAACCCTGCCTTCCTTTAGCTCTTCGTGTAGCTAAAAGTGTTCCTTTGGGGGTCCGCTGGCTAGCTTTTGGGTTGCACACCCCTTTTTCCTTTGTACGTTTTCTTGGGTCATCGACAAGTGTTTTATTGCACGATTCGATTCCCAGAGTACGATCGTTTTCGAGGTTTACTGGCAAGTTTTTGGTACGTAGCTATCTCCTTTTCGCACATTTTCTCAGGTCGTCGACGAGCGACGTAAGTCCAAGAGTGCGAGCTTTTTCGAGGTTTGCTGGCAAGTTTTTGTTTGCACAGCAGTTTACTCTTCGCACGTTTTCTCAGGTCGTCGACGAGCGACGTGAGTCCCAGAGTGCGAGTTTTTTCGAGGTCTGCGGGCAAGTTTTTGTTTGCACAGCAGTTTACTCTTCGCACGTTTTCTCGGGTCGTCGACGAGTGATGTGAGTCCCAGAGTGCGAGCTTTTTTGAGGTCTGCTGGCAAGTAAATGTTTGCACAGCAGTTTACTCTTCGTACGTTTTCTCGGGTCGTCGATGAGCGACGTGAGTTCCAGAGTGCGTTCCTCGCATCTGGTCCTCTTGACACTCAGGGCGTGAGCCACCGCGCTGCTGACCCTTGCCTCCTCGAGGCTCCGATACATGTCAAAGTCAGACCTCAATTCGGCGAGGGCGGCTTCGCTGTGCTCGGCTAGTGCAGAACGGGAACTCAGCTCCTTGGTCAGATTCCTAACGCGAGAAGAGTAGAAGGACTGGATGGCAGATAGTTGCAAGTTAAACAACAAAGAGGGAGTCAGTATTTAGCAAAGATGTTGAAAAACATAGACGTAACCGAGCGTAACAAACCTGCGCTAAGGTGCGGGTGGTGACGAGCTCAACATTCTCCGACGTGAGCACCTCCAGCTCCGGCTCCGTGAATAGACCCTCCCTTTGGGTATCGCCCGTACCCGGGGAACACGGCCCCGCCCCACTGGCCGCGAGGGCACCCTCTCCGCCCACCGGGCACGCCTCCAAGGTGATGGCGATAGGAATTGAGGGAAGCCCGGCGCTATCAGGAACTTCATCGGCCACGGAGGGAGGTGGTGCGCCTCCTCTGGGCAGGCCACTGTATGCTATCCGTTTTCTTCTTAGAAGGGTCAGCGTCGCCCCATCGTCGTCACTGTCAGACGAGAGGGCGACCCTGCCCCCTCTTCTCCACCCGGCCCTCTTCCTCGTTGGACGAGCCGACCTAGCGTTGCCGCTTTGCAGGAACCGGGGGAGGGGAGGATAGTCTGGATTTCAATCTCGGAGCTCCCCCACTGAGCTCAGCGATCTCTCCACCGAGGCTAACAGCACTCAATTTCGAACTGGAGTCAGGGGTAGATGGGATCACAGCAGCAGACCCCCCAGCCAGACTCGGTGTTGTCTCTTCCCCGCGCACAATCCGAGTTGCAGACGATCCCCCAGATGGAGATCCACCTACATCGGAGCGGGGGACCGCAGGCTTTTCTCCTCCTGAAAGCACCACGAGGCGCCGGCCAGTGGGTGCCTTGGTGTGAGCTTTAGATGCCGCGGCTCCCCCCTTGACGGATGAGGGGCCAGCTGACAGGCCCGTCTCAGAACCTATGAAGAACAAATAACGAAATTAGCTCACGGACATAGTCCGAACCACAAGGACTCAAAGATGTGAAAATGAACTTACCCCTAGCCCTCGGGCGGCGTTTTCTTCCTTGCGGAGCCTGATGCACTCCTCGGCCACAAGCCTCACAACTTCCTCGAGCTCGTGGTTGGACAGCGCCACCAGATCGTCAGTCCCCGTCAACTGGCTTGAAGCCGTAACCTGCCGACTCGCCATGGTGATCCGGTCATTTTCTACCTGGCAAAATCGATTCAGGGCAGAGGCATCGAGTCGGCTCCGCAGGTATTTGGTGATGACCCAGGTATCCAAGGGGAATAGGAGGTATGAAACCATCCTGGACATCAGGTTCATCATTAGGGGGTTGAAGACGGCATGAATGTGCCTACATTCCCCCGGAGAGCCGAAGATTATGATCCCCTCTAGGCCTTTGAGCCGCCTTGCCGACAGATGCGGCTCAAACCTGTTATCTTCTGTTGAGGCTGCACAAGACAAAGTAATATGAGCAATAATATCGGGAGAAGGCGCAGACTCAAAGATCACGACCTAACACTTACTCTGCAGGAAGACTGAGGGGACTTGGAAATGCTCTCTGTTCACCCAAGGGGAGCACCACGCCCCTCCAACGGCATATAGCCTAGCGTGAGAGTCCTATTGTTTATCCGACTGCGGCAACCCCCAAAAGATGTGACGCCCTGGCAGCGGCTGGAGGTAGAAGGTGGGGTAGGAGCCCTTCTTGGGGATGAGAATAAGCTTATAAGCATAAAAAATCACCTCCAGGTCGATATGCATGTTATAGATAACTGACAGGGCAGAAAACCCCATCAGAATCATAATCCCATTTGCATTCAGCTGTATCGGATGGATTCCCGTCAGAGCAAAGAATTGATAAATCAGGGGAGGAAGAAGGAACCGCAGCCAGTTCAGATGCTTCCTGCCCAGGATGATGGAACCCTCGGGGGCGCAAGGACGAAGGTACCAGTGTGCTGGGCCCTCAACCCATTGCAACGTTACTCCTCCAGGGAGGCAGAGCTACCTCCTCAGTGAATCCAGCTCTGAATCTACAACGGGGTGCAACTCCTGGGTTTGACTTGAAGCCATTGTTCCGAAACGCGACTGGAAGAGTGAAAGTCTTTAGAGGAAAAGGAAGCAGAAATCCTAGGATTTTACGAGGCTGGAATGATTGAAGATTTTGGTAAAGAGGCAAACAAACACAATTGCGGCTTTTTATAGAGGGGAAGCCGAAGAGTTTTTCCAGAAAAAGGGAGACTGAGGAAGACCGAACAGTCGGAATTTCAAAATTCAAACAGGTCTAGTAATATGGGATGGTATGTCTCAGCATCAGTAAGGGGAGAGCCACGTGCATTCCCCGGATTAAAGGAACAGATAAACGATTTCCCCACTTGATAGATACGAATCCATCAAGTAGGGAAATGGGGGCAGTTATGGGACCTGTTCCCAAATCATATACCACGTGGGCGATTAAATGGCAGAGTAGGTCACAAACGGGGCCCACCATCTGACAACTATCAAGAATGATTAGCTAAAAGCCACGCGGGTCGCACGTGATACTAAATCGGTTATTGGGCTTCCCAAGGTTAGGGCCGGGCCCGCCACGGACTCTGGACAGGCCCGGCCCAGTCCGACCCTTACCTTGACACTGGGGGGTCAGAACCCCCAATGGTCTTCCACCTGAATACAATGACCCTCACCTCAACAGTTGAGAGGGTCGGAAGCCCAAAGGGTCTTCTATCTGAATACAATGGAAAACAACTCACGCTTCCAGACCCAGACAGCGCATTTAATGCGATCCTGGGTAGGCATGCGTGAGGGACAAGCCGTCCTGACAGAACGGCGATTTACCCAAATCTCACCTCTGATAGATCCAAGCCGTAGAAGGCGGCGAAAATCAGGCTGCGGTAGTACAGAGGAAATCACAAAAATCTCGGCCCATAACTGCTGAAAAAGATTTTGAGGAGAAAGGTACTCAGTCCTGAGATTGAGACCTGTATGGTTTACAATCTCAGGACTATATATATAAGAGCTATGCATTCCCGAGAGGGGCATGTACGCTTACAAAGAGAAATATATAAAAAAGTCTGTGAACAAGAAACAAATATATATTCATACTGAAATATTTCCTTACTACCCTGTATCAAAGATAAACCACTGACTTAAGCATTGTAGAGTTTTTGCAGGTAGCCACCCCCGTCTCTCCGATCTTGCTTAGAATTCAGAGTACTTTGGGACAGTAAGGACACGTGGACAGTTGGAGAATATAGTATCAGCAGTTCGAGACACGTGGACGGCTGGTGAGAAACCGCTCTAACACTGATATTTTTATTATATATAAGTAAACATGCTCTTATATGTCTAATTTATCCTTTAAGGAAATAAACGGTTTAGAAATCTCTTGCTAAATTGTCAAGAAAACCACTAGTTATAATCCCACGGTGGGAATCAGTTCCATTAGCGTAGGGATGCAAAAGAGTAATGATGAGTCGTTTTCTTGATGTACATCTCCAAAACAAAGGATACCCTTTTCATATTCTGACATATATATTAGAAGTTTTTTTTGTAGGAATATATCAGAATAAACCAGCCAAAAATCTTTTTTTTAACTCCATAGATTCTTGAGTTTAATTCCTTTACAAGAACTAAATCTTCTGTGTACACATCTGGGAGCTAACTTTAAAGACAAGTCTTTTCAACAAGTTATGTTCTTTGTCGTAGTTCTTGGATTTGATAGGTCTATATCACTGTACTAATAATGCAGAACTGAATAGCATATATTTCCTCAGCATCCATAATTGTTGCTCTTTGCTTGGATCTTTATCAACAACATGCTTTATTTTGATGCTGGGATAAGACTGTGACTTGATTTCTCAGTATTTTATGCAAATGGGGTTCTCTATTATGCTTTGTCTTTGCCAAAAACCTAGAATAAGTATTTCATTACAGAAGTTAAATGAGTTTACTAATACAAAGGATTTGACCTATTGGTGTTTGTTAAAAAGACACTGAATTAAGATTATTGACATTAGTTTTGTCTGTTTATTAAATCTCACTTTCTTTGGTACTGTTCTTGACTGTATAATAGATAGTATTGATAAGACAATGGAATCTTCAAGATCTGACTCATCAATCCATCACCACAAATTATTTTAATTCCAGTGAAGCTTCTGCACCACATCGACTTTCATCATACTCTATATGAGAGAATTGGGTTTTCATTTTTTTTAATAATACTTAATAATTTTAAAGTTATAAAGTAAAAAAGAAATATTAGAAAAGCAAGATTCTGATTTATGAGAATAAGTACAAGTGGTTCTAAATGCACTTCTCCTACTGTACATGTACATAACCCACTACATGTGAAACAAACAAACACGATAGAAAAATAGACACTCCACTTCTTGCATTATTTTTTTCTCACCATTATTGTCAGTTATTGGGCCCTACAAAACTCTTCAAACTACATGAATGACCACGATCATATTCATGATAATTATGTTAAAAGAAATATATATATATATAAATTTATATATACCATCTCTACTCGCTCCACCATTTTCTTCATTGAAAGCATGTCGTTAACTCATTGAGGAGAACGGTGCATTTTCTGTATGCTTTTGTGGGCCTTTTTTGGATGCTTTTGCAGGGTTCAAGGATCGGTTAAAAGACCAGCTACGATTAGTCTAGAGGAGGAAAAATATGTTGGCTTGAATCATTAAGCATTTTGTACAGAGATGCTGTGACTAAAAAAAATGCCTCTCTAGTTTTTAGTAAGTGTTATTTGTTGTGCTAATAGTATATAATAAATTTTAGCATGTGATTAATTTACCATAATAAGAATTAATAGTTAAAAAAATATTTTATAAATAATAATAATATTTAAAATACAAAATTATATTTCTTTTAATATTTACATTTTGGAGCAAAACTCAAAAAATACATACTATATTTAGCATGTCATGCTAAATCTAGCGTTAACACGCCAATTTTTTTAGCATAATGTATAAGAAATGATCTAACACTAAGAACAATTATGGTATCTACATCAAATGTGATACTGTTCGGCTCATATATTTATCTGACTTCAAAGTCTTAAAGAAGTTTTAGTTTTGACTTTGGCTAGAAATTTGTTTCAAGAAGACTCTAGCAACTGCAAAATCTAGGTAAGAAAGGCTATTTGGTTGATTTTGTAACTACTTTAAGAAAAATATTATAGTTTGATGCGTAAGTCAATTTCGGATCTCCATTATTCCTATCAATAGTGTTAATATTAGTGACTCTGACGGTACACTCTTCTATACTTTAATTCCTTGGAATAAGTCATGACACTTTTTTTCTAGGGAAAAACATAAATAAATAAGAGGCAAAGATTTTCTTTATGAACATATGAAAAAGGAAAAGGTCCTTTGATTTGGCTTTCCACTATCGTGTAGTACTTATATTTTTTTGGTGGCTTAGAACTGATATGGAGTAATACTTGAGTTGAAAGCAGCACCTTAATAGGATCAAAGGAATTTACCATGATTTGGCTCTTCATAGAACTAAATGCATGATAGTTAAACTACTTGTTATTTACTCCAAATCCACAGAGAATCCTTACTATAAGCCTCTGTCCCCTTATTATAATCCTTACTAAAGGTGTGAGGGAAAAGATGAGTCAGGAATCCAAAGATGACATAAGCCTCTGCCCCCTTAAAATTGTCAAGCATTACCGGATGGGAACACCAGATATAATTTCAGATAAATTTTAATAATATATATCTACTGCCATTTCCTGATCATACTTTTTAATTTACTCATTATTCAATCTCTTATTTAAGACCAACCGCCCCCCATTTCTTGAATCCCTCCCATCAAACACATACATACACCAGACTCCATTATTTGAACTATTCGAGTTGAAGGAGTTCCTTTTTTTTTTCTTCTTTCCTTTTTGAGTTGCAATGATAATCAAGAATCAGGAACAAGAAGCTGCAAATGAGTTTTCAGAGACAAATTACACCCAAGATGTGGAATCAAGAACAAGTGAAACCGATGAAAGAGGAGTGACAGGTGAAAACGACAATCTTGGGAACTGGCTGAGCTTAGGCCTCAACAAGGACCAATTGTCGTTTGCAGCAGGAGACTTTGACCCCCAGTCAACGTCATCAAAACCGGCAAGTAGTACTAACAACAACAAGGTATTCTCCTGCAATTTTTGCATGAGGAAGTTCTATAGCTCACAGGCCTTAGGGGGTCACCAAAATGCTCACAAGAGAGAAAGAGGAGCAGCCAAAAGGTACCAATCTCATAGAATGATGATGACAACAATGGGGTTCAAACCCTTCAGCCCAGTGGCAGCTCGATCACTTGGAGTCCAGCCTCACTCAGTAGTTCACAAGCCTAGTAGAGAAGGGTCAACCTTGGTTGCAAGATTTAGTGAAGCCGAAACTGGATTCGGGTCTGGGATGCCATGGACTACAGTGCCCGTTATGCTTGAAGAAACCATGGATTTGTTTTGGCCAGGAAGTTTTCGAGTGGGAAAGTTGCCTAAAGAAGCTTCTGATATACATAACAATAACAATAATACTGATGGTAGTAGTAGTAATAATAAGCTAGACTTAAATCTCAGCCTTTGATTTCCTTTGTCTTTGTTTTCTTGTAATTTCAATTCTGGTTGTTCTTCTCTGATGTTATGCCAAGTGTTTCTGTTTTGATAATTTAATACATCAGAAATGGAAACTATAAAGATTGGTGGCACTAATCTTTGTTTGCAGGATTCTAGCCCCCACAACACACTCAAAACGCCCTGCTTTGCGCTTACACACATGCACAGAGCTATTCTTTCAGGGTCTCTGAGACTCTTACATATATATTTTTATGTACATATATGGGCCATATATATTTATATTGGTGTTGGAGAAAGTCGTGTGAGTTAATAGGTTGATGGGAATAATAACAAATGATTATCTTTGATTTGCACAGAAAGTATGAAAGTGTAAAAGCAGTTGAAACTGGAGATATTCCAGAACAATAAAATGAAATAAAAACTAGAGCTATCTAGTCATGAGAAGAAATAAAAATAAAAACAAAACCAAATCCACCCTTGATGTAAAATATTCAAAAAAAAAAAAAAAATCTTATTACACTTGTAAATGGGTTTGTCAACAATCCACAAATACGATAGTGAATTACCGGTGTGCAAAAACACCAATAAACCGAACAAATCGAGTAATCTAACAAGTTGTGAACAAAAAATTCAAAACCCAATAAACCAAATTTCAAAATAAAAATCAAATTAAGTTTGATTAGTTTAGGCGTAGCCAATAAACCAAATGAAAGAAAACCATCTATAAAATAAAAATACAGTAAATATTGTTAATATTAATAAGGAAAAAACTGTAACAAAAACAAAGTATCTGAATTTCAAATCAAGTAACCAAGTAACCGAATCAATCATGAACTGAGAAAACAAAATAACTCGAACAACTGTGGATCAGAAAAAAAAGACGGAAAAAAAAAAGTCTAAAACCGAATAAAGAAATGAACCGACTATGCTTGATCAGTTTAGGTATAGGTGAAACCAATTAGTTGGATTGAGAGGACTTACAAACGACTAAAACCAACTGATGATACTAATTTGTGAAGCTTCTATGGAAAAAAAAAAAAAAACAAGTGAAAATTAGGCTTTGTACGACATTTTCAATAAGAGCATGGTTGTCATCATATGGTAGGCTGTGTTATTTGTAAATTTGGTATGGTTTTTATTAGAAATATATCATTTTTGAAAATATATTTATAAAAATACTTTTTTTCAATATAATAATTGTTAATCGGTAACCAGTTTTCAGAAATTAGTAATTAGTAACAGAATATATTTATAATTGGTATATAACTGGTAACTGGTAAAAGTGGCAAAATGGGTCAGGCGGTCAAAAATATTTTTATTTATTTTTTTAATAAAGTTTTTAAATAAATTTAAATAAAAAACTTTTTCCAATACTTATAAATATATATTCTCTCACTCTTTTTTTACACTTTTAAATTTCAATCTAATTCTAAATAATTTTCTTAAGGTATTTGCTTTAAACTTTTTTTAATCAACTATTTAACTTATATACTTATAGCTTATCTAATTATTTTAAAATTTTTATCAATTAGAAAAAAGACATAACATATTATCTATTTTTTCATATTTAGTATTTATAACTAATTATACATATAATAGTCTTATTTTTTTAAATTTTTTAAGCAGGCCAAGAATGAGCAGGTACGAGGCAGCTCACTTTGGTCCGTTTTGGGCTTGGTTGGGCTTTTTTGTTAAATTTTCGAGTCGAGTCAGCCCATCCTTCCTTCCAAATTCGTTTTGGACCGACCCACTCATTTTGTCACCCTTAGTAATTTGAGAAAAATGATAACTAGTAACCATTTTGAAATGATATTTTTTAAAATTACTTTTCTAAGTGATATTTTTCTAATAAAACCATACAGAAATTGTAAAAAAAAATGATCTCTGTAATTTTGTAATTCTTTTCGGTTTTTAATTTTTATAAGTAAAAATTTTAAAAACCCAAAAGAATGGCAAATATTGTGTTGTCAAGGCCTAGTCCAAAGATGAGAATATTTCAAGGCGCAAACCAAAATTTCTCTTTTCTTTTCAAGCAGATATATCCAAATTGGGCCCATGTCAGAATGGCAATATGGCATCTTGGCCTGCAGGTTGGCCGCTGATTATGCAGTTTGCAAAAGAACAAACAATGGTTAGGTTCCAAAATTTTGCATTCGATGTGATAATGATATGATATGATGAGATATGCATTGTGAAACCCGTGACTCGTAAGGATGAAAAGAATTATTGTTGATCCCGCTAGTTAAATTTTATAATTATGCATATAATGCAGCCGGTCCTTTTCTTTCATATAGTTATTTCTAGTTATCCTTTTAGCATGATAAGTCATATGATTATATTTTTGTTTTAACTGACGAATTTGTTCTTAATTATGTACCACAATTTGTGAAAAAAATGATTAAAATTAAGATTTTGTAATCAAAAGCTTAATGCAAATTTTGTCCTTGCAAACAATATAGTTCTAAATACGAATACCTTCTCCCTAATTTTTTTTTTTTTTAAAAAAAAAACATACTACTGCTGATTTGGCCGTTCCAATTTCGTTTAATGCTGATTTTGTACAGTATTATTTTCTTATATCGAATATCATATAAAGCCAAATTTATTTTTCTAGGGAATTAAAACTATCATTGTTTTTTTTTAATCGAAAAAAAAGCCATCATTATTTTTCCCTCAACAAAAAGATAAAAGAACATTATTTTACATATATGTATATATATATTATAATGTAACCTATGCAAATGCAATCCTTTTTTTTCAAGGAAAAAATGCACACTTAAATACGTAAATATAAACATTATTGTTTTAGGTAAATCTACTCATATAATTATGCCAATATATAGAGATATTTCAAAATTTTGAAAATTGCTGACTAATTAAAGATCTTTATGATATGTAGTGTTTGGTCTGCGTGTGTTTACTGTTGAGGTAAAAAAGAATGGACAGCCATATTTATGAACTTTTGTCTACCCATATTTGTGGACTTTTATCCATATGAGTATATTTTTGAACATGGAAAAGAGAGTAGGAATTTTGCTATAAATACTCCAATTCTTAACTTCATTAAAGCATCCTAAAAATAAGAAGCAATTTAAATATTTTTTCTAATTAAATCTTTTCTTTTTTCTTTATTTCTCCTTTCAAAGAGAGTATAGTTTCTTTGTACAAGAGGAGATTTCAAAGAGTGTTAGCGAAAAAGATGAGTGAGAAAATATTTGTAAGAGATAGTACTTGGGTGTATTTAGGATCATAATTGTGAGTAAATATTTGTAACAAATTTTCTCTCTATAGTGAAAGATTTGTAGTATTTCCGTGAGCATAGCTTAATTTGGATTAACTACATAAATTTGTATTGTGTTACTTTATTCTTATATTTATTTCGCAGATCATTGTTCATATTTACAGTACTATTCATGTATGTGACACTATTCACACATGCAATACTATTCACATATACAGAAAGTCACAAGTTGGAAGGTGATTTTTCCTAATTTTTACACCTTTATAACAATTATTGGCCTGACTCTGATCTGATATAATATCAATTTTATTTTATTTATGTCGAGAAAAATGATCATCTAGATATTGATATTATGATCCTTCAGAGCATATATGTGCGTATACATATATATGTACACTTTATATAGACAGATTAGAAGTATAATTAAGAGCAATATAATTAAATAGAGGACCGATAACGATGGTTTGAGCAATGGATGACAAGGTCTAATATGCAACTCCCCTTTAAATGGAAATGCCTTGATTCTCTAATTGCATTCTTTCTTTATTTTAAAGAATTTTGACATGAGAAAGTAGTATCATCCACATGTTACGTAGTTTCAAGCGTGCGTATATTCATTATATATACATATATATATGTTATTTATTGGGAATGTTTGCTCTCCAAAGCATATTCCATCATGTAATAAATATTTTCTGAAATTAATAAAATTTGTTAGATATTTTCATTATATCTTTTGCATATGTATGATTGAATAAAAGTCCACTTAATTACATAATATATATCTTTGTGATTACAAGGTAGATTCACAGAAGATATCGGTACAAATTATTTTGTAATTAAATAAAATTATTTGCAGTTAATAAAATAAAGTGGGACTCTTTATTTTAACTATTGTAAATTCATTGAGTAATTTGTCTTAATTACGTATGGATTTACTAATGTAGTTAGGCTATATTGAACGGATCAATTATGAGATTTAATAGACCTTAAATAATTATCAGACTTATTAAATCTCATTTGGCATTGATAATACTTTATTCTCAATCCTGAGTTAATTATAAGTTTATGTTTGTTTATACTGCAACATCTGAGTTATTTAAAAGTACAACTCTAATTGAGAGGTTAATATTCGCAGTAACTTAGTGGGAGGTATTTATAGAGAGTGATACTTATAGATTGATAATATAGAATTTATGTTGGAAATTCAGAAAAATAAATTTCAAAAATTGATTTTTTTCGAAAACGATTTATGCAGTTTTATAAACAAATCAAGAATGTAGCGGAATTGATATTTTAAAATTTTTCTTGAAATTTTACAAAACAAAATATAGGATCGTTGATCTAACATAAATCAATTCATGGATCTTGGTTTAGATAAAACTTGGATGCGCTTTACAACTATTAAGCTTTCCCATCTATTCTTTGGAGCCAGTTGAATGATCTGATGTGTGGATACCTTCTTGTTTCCCAACGAGAGATGAGTAGATGACTAAGAAAACGCTCTTTCTTCTTCTTGATTATACGTCTATAACCATGAGTATCTCTTATTCGGTGGCCATGAACGAGCTCGAGATTACTCTTCAGCTGTTCGGTTCTCTCACACTCTCTTCTTTTCTCTATGTCTCACATTTTTTACAATTACTATGACTGAGAGTAGCATGTGAAATTACACAGAAGCTTAGGAGAACTTTTCTCTTAAGTATTAGAGTGATGCAAACCGTAATGAGCTTATTGGGCTCAGCTGACTATTCAATTAGTATTGGGCTATATGTGAGCTATACAAGAGATTTTATGGATCTAAATAGTCTAAGATCCAATAGGCTAACTACCCACAGTCATAATTAACTTAATTATAACTGGGCTTTGTCCATTAATATCGGGACACTCCACTATAGACCCAATATTGCACTCTTTGACTAAATGTCATATATTTTATGTGAAGCTAATTAACTTGATCCATTTATCATATGCTATACCTGCAAATATACTTCCGATGCAATGCTGTACTAATGAGGTAAAATTATCATATTATCCTTCTAGTACATATTTACCTTTGAGTTACTATTTTTCATCTAATGGATAATAATTTATTATGGTGTTTGTAACTGCCCATACAAACATAGTCAAATTCACAAAATGAATACCTAGAGCTTGTTTTTTTTTTTTTATTATCTAAGTCCGTAAAAAAACTCAAAGTGATATTATATGTATGGTGTCCAAATCATGAAGGGCGTTATCATCAATTCACAAATCTTATCTTTCAAGATACCAAAATTCGTACCATATAATCGGAACTAGTCTTTTAGTAAGTCATAAAGATAAAACTCATGAAAGCAAGTCCAACAATCACTAGGATTAAGGTAATCTTGCAATAGTGTTGGATTAGTAAAAGATAAAATATTGAGTTACGGTACTTAATCTTAAATTCCTATTTTTACTTGGTCAAGTTTAATGTACTTATAACTTTCTTGTAACACACTAGTGTATTTATCCGAAGTCAGATACTTCAATAATTGGAGACTTCATCAATTCCGTTAAAATAGAAAATACTACATTCTATGCCAAAATAAAGTATTCCATATTTATTTGCAGAATATGAATTTTTAATTTAGACATAATGAAATAAAGAATTTAGTCTTCCACATATGAACACTTCACATGAATAATTCTTTATTACTCATTATTAGTCACAGAAACTTTTAGACGTTTGTATAGTAAAAAATATAAACATCACATGTATATAATTATGACATAATATGGAATTCATTGACAATAAATAGATAACATTTAAATCTAATAAACATTGTTTAAAATACCAAATAAAGAGACTACTTTCTAGGGCATATTCCCAACAATCTTCCACTTGCCCTTTAAAGCAGATGTAATACATTACATAATCTCATTCCTTCTAAGTGATCCTTGTTGGTAAATTGACTTAACACTTAGGAAACTCATATATGTATGCAGATATGGAAAAACACATGATCATATTATGAACGCAGCGGAAAAATTAAGGGATTTAGGTTTTAAAATTTTTACATGAAAACAGTTTTCATAACCATATAATACACATGCATCATATACAGGATCATGTACAACATAAATCAAATCTAGATACAAAACCCTAAAGATGAGATTAGGGTTTACCTCTTATAGCGTGTTCCTTCTTGATCTCCTTCTTAATGGTGATCAGACCTCCAACCCTAGATCTTCTTGTCTATGCTCTTGGTTGATGAAGCGAGTAGGCACCAAGTCAAAACCTTCGTTGGAGAACGATCAAGAATGCCTTCTTGATCCTATGGAACACCAGGATGTGAGATGAGACTATGAGATTGTTGAAAACCTTTTTCACTCTCACTTAGCCTAGGTTGGTCGAATTTTCTCTCCCTCTCCCTATGCCTTATGCGTGTGACTCCTTAGAGTTACTGTATAGTTTTTCCTCTCATATATCTTATATATATGGGATCAAAAACTACTAACCCTAGTCCAATTAGGATTGGGCTTATTCTCAATTTGGGCTTTGGGTGTATTTTTATAAATATGTCCAACTCATAAAACTTATTTATAAAAATACCAACTTCTGTGTAGAATCATTATTTTACACAGTTTCATGAAACTTATTTCACAAATACCACCAACCAATTAATGAGCTTAATTGATCTAAACAATGGACCTAATGGATCCAAATAATCTAAGCTCAAATTATATAATGAATACATAATAACTCTTATTATGGTATTTATATAAATATTATTAGTAAATGGGACACTCCACTAATGGTCCAATACTGCACTCTTAGATCAAATGTCATGCCTTTTATAAAGATTTATTCAACTAACCTTGATTAACCGATCCATCTAGCAGCATATTCTGTACCACATATATAATCCATATACAATGCCATAGTTAGATAGGTGAAATTACCATAATACCCCTCCAACACCTATTTACTTTTAAGTTACCATCTTTCTTTCAAGGAATAATGTTGTCGATAATTTTGTTCTCAATGGTTATTTAGACAAAATTATCAACCAATTCACAAAGTGAATACTAAGATCTTAGATTTAATTATTCCATGAATCTTGAAAGAACCTAAAGTGACATTAATGTATAGTGTTCTTAACTATTTGGTGTTCCCATCAATTCATAAGCCATAACCTCCAATATACCAGAGTTCACCTCTAACTTCATAGAGATTAGTCTTTTAACAAATCAAAAGGCTATAACCTATAAAAGCAAGTCCAGTCAAATATCAAGGATTAAGATTTATATGCTAAGAGCTAGTTTGTGATAATATAAGAATTGAGTTACGGCACTCCAATTCTTTATATTACCTGGTCCAGTTTAACACACATAACTTGTTTATGTTGTATTAGTGTTTCTATCAGAAGTCAGATACTTCAATGATTTGAGACACATCATTCCCGTTGAGATAGACAAACACTACAACCTATATTCCATATTTATTTACAGATTGTAAACTACTTCATTTAGACTTAGATAAAGAAATAAGTCTCCCCATAATTAACACTTAATTATGTTTGTTTCTTTATACACATATAAAGTCATGGAATCTTTNAAATACCAACTTCTGTGTAGAATCATTATTTTACACAGTTTCATGAAACTTATTTCACAAATACCACCAACCAATTAATGAGCTTAATTGATCTAAACAATGGACCTAATGGATCCAAATAATCTAAGCTCAAATTATATAATGAATACATAATAACTCTTATTATGGTATTTATATAAATATTATTAGTAAATGGGACACTCCACTAATGGTCCAATACTGCACTCTTAGATCAAATGTCATGCCTTTTATAAAGATTTATTCAACTAACCTTGATTAACCGATCCATCTAGCAGCATATTCTGTACCACATATATAATCCATATACAATGCCATAGTTAGATAGGTGAAATTACCATAATACCCCTCCAACACCTATTTACTTTTAAGTTACCATCTTTCTTTCAAGGAATAATGTTGTCGATAATTTTGTTCTCAATGGTTATTTAGACAAAATTATCAACCAATTCACAAAGTGAATACTAAGATCTTAGATTTAATTATTCCATGAATCTTGAAAGAACCTAAAGTGACATTAATGTATAGTGTTCTTAACTATTTGGTGTTCCCATCAATTCATAAGCCATAACCTCCAATATACCAGAGTTCACCTCTAACTTCATAGAGATTAGTCTTTTAACAAATCAAAAGGCTATAACCTATAAAAGCAAGTCCAGTCAAATATCAAGGATTAAGATTTATATGCTAAGAGCTAGTTTGTGATAATATAAGAATTGAGTTACGGCACTCCAATTCTTTATATTACCTGGTCCAGTTTAACACACATAACTTGTTTATGTTGTATTAGTGTTTCTATCAGAAGTCAGATACTTCAATGATTTGAGACACATCATTCCCGTTGAGATAGACAAACACTACAACCTATATTCCATATTTATTTACAGATTGTAAACTACTTCATTTAGACTTAGATAAAGAAATAAGTCTCCCCATAATTAACACTTAATTATGTTTGTTTCTTTATACACATATAAAGTCATGGAATCTTTTTCAGATAAATAAACTATTCAACTAAGATAGTTTAATCTAGCAAATATCATAATTTTATATAAGAGATAGTTGTTTATACTCAAAAGAGTAAAATTGGAAATCTGCTTTTTAGGGCAAAAAATCCAACAATTAAATACTTTGATTGCTAAAGATTTGGTAAACGGATCAATAAGGTTCTTCTGCTAAGGCTATCTTACTCACTATAACGTCTCCCTAAAAATGTTAACATATAATAAAAGGTTGATCCTCTGGAGTATATTTCAGATCGAGCATCCAAATTAATATATCTTTACATAAGCCAGATTTTTCTCTAGAATAGACAAGCATGTAGTTCCTATTTCTTTGAAGATACTCAAGGATACACTTGACTATAACTGTCACGACCTAAAACCAGGGCCAGTGGCAGAAGGGAAATTTCACAAAAGCGGGAAATTCCTTGATTTATTTGAAAAGTTTCAAAAGTTCTAGTTTTTATAAAAACGGTCCATTTAAATAAAATAATTAGAATTCCATCCCGTAAACCACTCCCACAGTTCGTATACACCATTAAACATAGACTGAATAATAATTAAAAATCACAAAGTCACATAAAAGCACAAGCATCACCATCATCCACAACAAAAGTCAAATACCAGAATGGCATACATAAGTTCGCAGACAAAATAGAAAGCAGTAATCTTAGTTCAATGCTAATACAAAACCCAAATAGTCCAAAGACTACGACAATAAACTCCTAGCATTATCAAGAGACGAACTGCAATCCAGATGACCTCTTACTTCTCTTGATCACCGAGATCGCACTGGACACCACCTGAGGAATAAGGTAGGGGGTGAGCATAAAATGTCCAGTAGGAAAAACAATTACCTCGATCGAAAACATTTTAGTGATGGGGAATTCCTGCATAGTTAATTTAGTCCAAAACATACAAATATATATATAATCCAAACTGGAAATCTATATGTATATATAAAGCAGTGTAATCAAAACCATTCAATTCATATGCACATAACACAAATCAACTCATACCTATGAGCTCTCATCCTCTCATCTGTGGAAACCCAGGATGATGGCACTAAATATGCCTAACAGCCTGCCTGATACCTAAGCCCATACCCAGAGGGGATACCCGTGTGTCGCCTACCAAACCTGGAGGGGCAATCGAATTGCCTACACTTGCCAAATGGGGAGGGAATCAGAAGTAACAAAACCCCGTACAAGTTTACAGACTTTCACCGACAGTGGGGGACACAACGCCACACTGTAAACCCACAATGTTAACACGGTACTCATGTATGATCCTATGATACGTGCAATACAGAACTGAAGTGTAAAAATAATCATGCTCTGGTTTTTCAGTAAAATCAGCATACTAGGTTTTTATAGAAAAACGGGCAGCATAACAACCCTATTTTTAATATACCAAAAATAACCTATATTCAGAAAATTCCCAGAGCAATACAGTATATATTTCATACAACCAATTCCCATCACAGATATTCGAAAAACCAAAAATCACATTTGTTCTCATATGTTGCAGAAAATAAGTTTTATTCAAAAACGATATAAAACAGAGGTAATTGAGTCCCTACCTCGCTTGAATAGCAATACCATGCTATCGAATTCTCAAGGTGTTGTTGACGATCGCCCGGAGGGTCGAGAACCAATTCCAAGCCCTCGATCGTCTTCTTGCGAAAAATTAACTTCTCACCGGAGCTTCAATTTCACAAACGGACCACTTCGCTGAATTCCTAGCACCTAAAATAGATAGGTTAGACATATAACTTGTCCAATTCGGGTCTGGGCCCACATCGGGTTGGTGGCACGCAAAACGAGACAAATCTCGACCGTCCGATCTCGATTTCCGTGTCGATCACCAAACATAGGCAATATATATATATATCAAACTTCTCTATTTTCCGAGTACATTCCAAAAATGACAACAAAAACACAATCCAACGGCTAGATCAAAATAACAACCATAAACTCGAAATATCCAAAAATAGTAACTTTCAATCCGGGCAAAATAGGGTTGAGATATATATACCTTGATGATCCTTCAGACGAGACGAATCCAACGAGACTGGTTGGAGGACGAATGGTGCCCGGAATCGTCGCCGGTGATGAAAAAATCGAAACGGCTCCAACGCCTTCAATGGAGGTTTTCCGGCGAACCAGATGATGGTGACGCTGGTGAGGGGCGGCAGAGCTTTGGTGCAGCACGGCGATCCTTCGCCCATCGGTGGCACAGGCAGACGGTGGCCGGAACACTCCTTGCGGCGGTCGGGCGTCGGCGGCTGAAAAACGCAGAGAGAAGAGAGAGAAATTGGGGAAGAAGAGAGAAAAGAGAGAGAGAGAGAGAGAGAGAGAGAGAGAGAGAGAGAAAAGGAAAAGGACGGGGCACGTGACCCGATCTTATAGGGTTGTGTAATTTTTCAAAAATTACACATAAATCCTCAAATTTCAAATCTCTATCAATCTAGTCCCCTAAAATTTTCAATTTAGTCCCTATGCACAATACTTTTGCAAATTAATCTCCCCAATATTTTATCCAGAAAATTGGTAAATTGTCCAAATTACCCTCCCAAAATCCGGGTTTTTACAATCACTCTATGTTCAGGTTCTGGATTAGATTAGTAACAACTTACTATTCTAACAATATAATAAATATCATGCTATTATACTAACTAAATTCTTATTGATGATTGTCATCCTATATCATTCCCAATGATTAGTATTTCATCAATATATATAATCCCGGAAAATCACTTTATTGTCCTGAATTTTTTATAGATACAAGATTTGTCTACGTATCGATCAAATCGATAAATTCTAGACAAATACTTGAGTCCGTAAATTAGATTTCTAAAGTTTCACAAACTTTGCTTTCTTAGTTTTTTTTTCAATGAATCCCTCTAGTTGTACCTTTTAGATACAACTGTCAAGATTGTCATTCAGGAAAGCTATCTTAACGCCCATTTGCTATATATCATAATCAAGAGATAAGACTATGAAAAAAAGTATATCAATAGACTTGATCATAACAATAAAATAGACATTCTTTCTATATATAATCCTTTTACAACTAATCTATTCCTCCTTTTCTCTTATAGACTAATTTATACCTAAAAGGGTTTACCCTTTCAAGTAGATCTATAAGATCTCAGATTTTATTAGAGTACATAGACTCTAATGCGGATTCTATTACGTTTTACCAAAGATATAGCCAACATAATCTATTATCTCTTTATAGATAATATAATCAGATTTTAGGTTATAGGACTCTCTTATTCCCAAATATCTACTAGATTGTCTCATAATCCTTCCACTACAATGAAAGTTCGATATATGTTGATTTTCCAGTGATTTATCATTCCTAAGTACTTACTCTATTCTATCTTTCATAGATATGCTGATTACATTATCATTTGTTTCTTTATAGTTTTCTCCTAAATAAGAGATATTGTTCTAACAAATACTTTATTACTTCAGCACTATAGAAGTAATACCATTATATTTCTTTTGGGTTTCCTATAAACAGATACAATTCAGATTGTTATTCTAACTTAGTCATTTTTTCTTTTCAGCACGTATGCTGGACAGCCAAAAATATGGATATGATATAAACTAGCTTCATGTCCTTTCTATATTTCAAAATGGTGTCCTAGATATTGACTTAGATAGAACTCTATTAATAGGCATATCACCGTCTCCAAGATATATCCCAAAAGATTTTGTAACAATTGAATAACAACGTAATTATAGCCAATAAGAATTCTCCATAGAGGTATTCAACACTTCGATCCAATCGATGAGTTTTTATACTTTTCTTAATTACCTTTTAGTTTCTACTTTCAATTCTTTGAATTTTTCGAAAGAATTCAATTAGTAATAACATTAGGAAAACATAATAAAATTTTGAATAATCATTCATAATAATATATATTCAAAACCTTATTGGGCTTGATTGCTCAAGAGCTTACAGACAATAATATGTACTACTTTTAAATATTCTTGTACTCTTAGGTCTTTTCTAATAAATGACCTTTTTGGTTATTTTACCTTCCAGATAGGATTAGCAGATTGGTGAATGTATGACTTCTAACAAGTTTAGATACCTATCCTTAACCAATCTTTGGATCATATTTAGGTTAATATAACTGAAGTACAAATATTTTTGATTCTTAGTACTTACTCATTTTCTTATGATTAGATTCATCATGTTCAGTCTCATCATTATTAGTATCATATAATGAGAATAATATAGGCCAAAAAAAATGCAATTTTATGCAATTAAGAATATTATTCTTTCATATGGAAACTTTGTCGTTGAGACAAACAAAATAATATCGTTTCATCAAATATGAAACAAAATTCAAATTTCTCTTAAATACTTGCTAATTTTTAATGTCCTAATTCATAAATTCATCAAATATAAATTTAAATATTTCTTGTTTCATATACTCACACTATAACCATTGTAGTCCTTATTCTTAGTGAACTTGCCTTCACTAAACCCTTTGGTTTTCATTGAACCCTTTGTAATAGACATGCAAACATAGTTAATGATTCTTGAATTCTATCTAAGATTCATTAGGTCATCCACTAAAATAAGTTAATGAATAATAAATTATTATTATCTTCTAATCAAATATTATATAAGTATCCCTAACAATTTTCTTTTAATATCTTTTAGTGCTATATAATAGACATTTTCTTTTTGGATAGGGATTAAAAAATTCATCTTTAGCTACTTTAGCTTAGTGAAGATATTCATTAGGTATCTCATTGAGATTTAGTATAATATTATAGTGGTTTGAATTCCTTAAATTTCATATAGTAACATATTCGACATCATATGTCAATATGTATCAACAAATTATCTAAGAATTCTCCATCTACATATATGCTTTAATTTTCTTCACTAGTCTCACTATTGAATGTGGACGAACATATAAGAGTAAAAACTTAATAACTTATTAGCCATAAGCACTAAATTCAGGTTATATTATTTCAGATAATATAGTCTAACCATAGAGTTATGTGTGTGTGAGTATAGTGGGTAAAGGAATTAAGGACATATCTACTTAAACGAAAATAAATAATCCATATAATAGCAAACATCATGTAACAAATATTTCGAATAATTAGTATAATGTAAAGTAAAATCTACAATATGCAAGTAAAGTATCGTTGGGACAATTACTAATATTCATGGTAACAACTTTCCATTAATTATAAGCCTCTTACGAGAAGTTGTGCAAATAACAATTCAAACTGAAATAATTTCACTTAGAAAATAACACAAATATCTCATATCCCATATTTCTAACTACCATTTAATTTAATCTTCTACTCTAATAACAAGAATTCCTACAGGAGGATATCAGTATTTCGAGTTGAGTGTGTAACCATTGTTTCAGTAATTAAACTTTCTATATAAGACCGTCTCCTACGGGTTATTGGCGTCATACAATCCACCTAATATCTTATCCTAAGAAATTCATTTCCAATACTATCCGAACGAAAACCCTCCTACGGGATCTCAGCAAGATTCTGAGGCGAGGCTTATTCTAGTACGTAATGAACCAATAATGGAGATCGTAGGTATCTCACACCTTCTCCCACTCAATATTTTATAATTTAAGATTTAATGATTTTACTCAGTTATCTAACTTACTTAGTAACCTAAAATCAATTATATAAGCATGTTCATATTTTTCATGTAAGTAGCTCTACTATCCCATATGACATGTTACTAAGATCATATAATCAAATACTCTATATAGAACATGCATGCGACATAATTCATATAATAATCAAGTATCGACAGAATTTAATAAAATAGAAAAGTTAATGATTACTAATTATTCTAGCATTTATTATTATTTAATAATTGAACAATCTTTTCACAAAAGATATTATTAAATAATAATAGTGAGAGATAATATTCAAGTTTAAATAATTAAGATTTTCACAAAATCTAATTTATTTAATTAAATGATTTAATCCAAATTAGATCTTCTTGAATATTTCAAAATTCGAATTCAACTTTTGAATTTAAATTTTGAATTATAAATTTAATTATNACATATCTACTTAAACGAAAATAAATAATCCATATAATAGCAAACATCATGTAACAAATATTTCGAATAATTAGTATAATGTAAAGTAAAATCTATAATATGCAAGTGAAGTATCGCTGGGACAATTACTAATATTCATGGTAACAACTTTCCATTAATTACAAGCCTCTTGCGAGAAGTTATGCAAATAACAATTCAAACTGAAACAATTTCATTTAGAAAATAATACAAATATCTCATATCTCATATTTCTAACTACCATTTAATTTAGTCTTCTACTCTAATAACAAGAATTCCTACAGGAGGATATCAGTATTTCGAGTTGAGTGTGTAACCATTGTTTCAGTAATTAAGTTTTCTATATAAGACCGTTTCCTATGGATTATTGGCCTTATACAGTCCACCTAATACCTTAACCTAAGAAATTCATTTCCAATACTACCCGAACGAAAACCCTCCTACGGGAGCTCAACAAGATTCTGAGGCGATTCTTATTCTAGTACGTAATGAACCAATAATGGAGATCGTAGGTATCTCATACCTTCTCCCACTCAATATTTTATAATTTGAGATTTAATGATTTTACTCAGTTATCTAACTTACTTAGTAACCTAAAATCAGTTATGTAAGCATGTTCATATTTTCCATATAAGTAGCTCTACTATCCCATATGACATGTTACTAAGATCATATAATCAAATACTCTATATAGAACATGCATGCGACATTATTCATATAATAATCAAGTATCGACAGAATTTAATAAAATAGACTAGTTAATGATTACTAATTATTCTAGCATTTATTATTATTTAATAATTAAACAATCTTTTCACAAAAGATATTATTAAATAATAATAGTGAGAGATAATATTCAAGTTTAAATAATTAAGATTTTCACAAAATCTAATTTATCTAATTAAATGATTTAATCCAAATTAGATCTTCTTGAATATTTCAAAATTCGAATTCAACTTTTGAATTTAAATTTTGAATTATAAATTTAATTATCTCATTAGATTTTCAAATTTTGAAATTATCTCATAATTTTCAAATCATTATTATAATCTCATTAAAATAAAATATAAACTTTCTATTTAAATTTAAATTAAATAATGTAGATATTAACTAATTAAAATCTTCATAAGATTTAAAAAGATTTTAATTAGATATGCAGATAATTTAATCAAATTAAATCTCTATAAATATCTTTTGATTTGAATTTAACTTTTAAATTTCATATCTCTAATTAATTATCACATAATTAATATTGATTATCATAAAGATTTAATCACATTAATCTGTTAGATTATTTACAGATTTAAATTCAACATTTGAATTTCAAATCTTTAAATTAATTATTAAATAACTGATATAGATAATATTTTGAAAAATTTAATAATTTTCTAGATTGTCTCTTAATTTAAATTCAACATTTCAAATCATAAATTAATTATCAAATAATTAATATAATAATATTATTCAATCACATAAATTTAAATTTAGATTTATCTCATAATATCTAATCATTATTTTAATCACATTAAAAATAAATAGAAATTATCTCATAATTTCTAATTATCCTTTTAAATCTGATTAAAGTAAACTCCTAACTTAAATTCAAATTCAAATAGATTTGGGTAGATAAGATATTTTATCTAATTTTAATTTGAAATCTTCGTAAGTTTCAAATTTAAATTGTAGAAGATTTAACCATCTAAATCTCTTAAAATATCTCTAAATTTAAATTCAAATAAAATGCAACTTCAAATTAGCAACTAATTATTATATAAATAGATTAATAAATATCTAACCACATATTTGAATTTCAAAATTTTAAATATTATCATATAATATCTAATTAATAATCTCCTATTTATTTAAATTAAATATGAGATCTTATATTTAATTTAAATAATCATTATCTGACAATGATAACTAAAAAGATTTGATTTCCTTAAATAGTGGGATATTATTCATATTCAAATTTGAAATCAAATTTATTTAAATATGTAATCCTGATCATATTTAAATAGTCATTTAAATTTCCTTAAATCAAGTGATCTTATCGTTGATATGAATTTATTTAAATTGAGGGTCTTATCCTTAATTTAAATCTTTTCATAAACTAAGGATCTCATCCTTAATTTAAATTCATTTAGGTTGAGGATTTTGTCCTTAATTTAAATCTTTTTATAAACTAAGGATTTCATCCTTAATTTAAATTCAAATATTTAAATTTAAAAATTAGAGAATATTAGATTTTCTGATAAAATCTTATCCTAGGAGATTAGCTATCAAAATTTGAATTTCAAAAAATTAGATAAGGTAACTAATTTAAATTTTCTAAATTATCTATAATTCGAAATTCAAATAAGAAAATTTAAAATAATAAATTATCTAAAATAGATAATTTGACGTCAACGGCATTAGGATACCAATCGAAACATTGGAATGGAGTTGTTAGGAAGATGACAGCCTCGGGACACCACACGACCACGCATAGGAAAAATCTCATGCGTCCACGTGCTCATGCAGCGCCCATGTGGCCACCATGCAAGATGGCACCTGCATGGCCACACATGGGATAAATTCTATGCGTCCATGTACTCGCGAAGTGCTCATGCAGCTTCTATGCAATGCAAGACAGTACCTGCACGGCCACGCATGGGATAAATCTCATGCGTCCACGTACTCACGAAGTTCCCATGCGGCCACCATGCAAAATGGCAGCTACGTTGCTCACCAATGCAAGGCGAAGCCTACACAGCCATTGGAGCGGGACAAAGCCCGTGCGGCCATGGGAGTAAGGCACTACCTGTGTGGCTAGCGCACGGGGTGCCACCTCAGTGGCCACGGGAGCAAGGCAATACCTGCGCGGCCACAAGACACTCTTTCTTCTCTTTGATTGCACATCTACGACTATAGGTATCTTTTGCTTAACTACCATGAACGACCTCGGGATTATTCCTGTAGTTGTTCGGTTCTATCACTCTCTCTTTTTCTCTATGTCTCACATTTTCTACAATTACTATGACTGAGAGTGGCGTGTGTAACTGTACAGAAGCTTAGGAGAACTTTCTCTTAATTATTAGAGTGATGTAAACCCTAATGAGCTTATTGGGCTCAATTAACCATTTAATTAGTATTGGGTTATATGCGAGCTAAAAAAGAGATCTTATGGATCCAAATAGTTTAAGCTCCAATGAGCTAACTACTTACAATTATAATTAACTCTTAGTTATGATTGGGCCTTGTCCATTAATATTAGGGCATTCCACTATAGGCCCAATATTACACATTTGACTAAATGTCATATAATTTCTGTGAAGCTAATTAACACTTTAATTAACTCGATCCATTTAGCATATAATATACCTATAGATATACCCCTGATGTAATACCATATTAGTGAGGTTAAAAATTGTATTAACCCTTTAGTACATATTTTACCTTTGAGTTATTATTTTTCATCTAATGGATAATAATTGACTATGGTGTTTGCAACTGCCCATATAAACACAGTCAAATTTACTAAGTGAATACTTAGAGCCTGTTTTTTTTTTAATTATCTAAGTCCTTTAAGAAACTCAAAGTGACATGATATGCATGGTGTCTAAATTATAAAGGGCGTTCTCGTCAATTCACAAATCTTATCTTCCAAGATACCAGAGTTCGAAGCATATAATCAAAACTAGTCATTTAGTAAGTCAAAAAGATAAAACTTATGAAAACAAATCTGACAATCACTAGGATTAAGGTAATCTTGTAATATTACTAGATTAGTAAAAGATAAAATATTGAGTTACAACACTTAATCTCAAATTCTATTTTCACTTAGTCCAGTTCAATATACTTATAACTTTCTTATAATACAATAGTATTTCTATTCGAAGTCAGACATTTCGATGATTGAAAACTCTAGCAATCCCGTTGAAATAGAAAACACTACATTCTATGGCAAACTAAAGTATTCCTTCTTTATTTACAGAATATGAATTTTTAATTTAGGCATAATGAAATAAATAATTTAGTCTTTTACATGTGAATATTTCACACGAATAATTTTTTATTACTTATTATTAGTTATAGAAGCTTTTAGATGTTTGCATAATAAAAAATATAAATATCACATGTATATAATTGGGACATAGTATGGAATTCATTGACAACAAATAGATAACATTTAAATATAATAAACATTGTTTAAAATACTAAACAAAGAAATTGCTTTCTAGGGCATATTCCTAACAATTTGTATATACATATCCCTGGCAGAGTTTCAGTACTTTATCATAGAATTTTCTGGCCAGAGTGTGTCAACATATTTAATTAATATGTTGAAAATGATCATTAGAGAAAATCAATAAGAATCAAGAAATAAAATATAATTAAATTGAATGGACAGTTGAGATATCAATTTAATTATGATATGGTACAAAGGATTAAAGTATAGATATCAATATGGCATGAGCTAATTATTATTAGTATGATAATATCCGTAAAATTACCATATAATAGAGGAGTGCAATTCCAATCGTTTAGTGGTATAGATTTGGAATTTATAATTTGAACGATTAATTTAGGGTACAATTGTAGGAGCCACTATTTTATGAGCCCAAGGATCCTCGGACTAGTCCATAAATTCAACTGTACTGCTATAAGTCTAATTGATGGAAGGAAAATAACAATTGTGCCTCACAAGCCCAAGATTGCACAAGCTTAGCCCAATAATTAGGCATAGGCATGTGGCACTGTGCCATGAGGCACAATGCCAGGCATATAGTGTGCTCCCATTAAATGAGATTTGTAATTTACTACAAGATGGAATATTTAAATTTTGGAAATTCTAAATTATTGTAATAATTAATTTGGAATAAAATTTAAATAGATAGTCTATTAGTAAACATTTATACATATTATTTTGTGTTAGCCGATTTGATTTGGCAACTGTCCAGATAATAGAAATAAATATCTTTTATTTAATTTCTTGAATTGAATTAAAAAATCTGGATAAATAAAGGATATATATTTATTTAAATTAGTTTCTAATTATCTTAGGAATTAAATATTATTGGAAAGTATTTTGAAATTTAAAAATACACCTTTATAGGGTGTTACAGGTTTTTTTACAGAGAATCTCTCTAGCAAAAAATGTGCAGAGCAATCCTAATAAAGGATTGCTCTAGTACATTGAATCTGGATAAATATTTTTTAGAAAATAACTTTAAAAGAAAGATGTCCAGGAATTTTTTGTACAAAGAAAAAGTTACATAAAATTTCAAAGTGAGAATTTTTCTCTGCACCTAGAGAAAAATATCTTTCCAAGAAAAATAAAAACGTACAATTTTTTCTTAAGAGTTTTCAGTGATCATAATTCTCTAGGCAAAAAGAAAAATCACACAGATCAATTAAAAGCTAAGTAACAAGAAATTCTTCTTGTTATTGTGTAAGTTTTTAATTTCTTATTTATGGATTTTAATCATTTCTCTTGTAGTGTACAAGGTGACTACCTATCGAGTATAGTATAGGAAATGGATCATAGTCCGAAAAACTTTGGAGTGAGATAATTCGCATCGTTCTTTTGTCGGCATTAGTAACGGTCTATAAGAGATTAGATTTTTTTCCTCCTAGTTTTACGAGTACGATCTTATTGTTTCCGCTCTGTTATATGTTTGTGTGATATTATAGATTTCTCGTTTTTTTTTTTTTTGAAATCTATGGCTACTACCTTACGTACTATAATGATAACCAACATCATTCACATAATTAATACAACAAATTCAGTTTGCTGAAGCAAGTAAGCATATATTGTCGCTGTGATTGCATGGTTGCACCATGTCTTACGGAAAAAAGATACAAAATAAAATTGAAAACTGGCTAATAATAAATTGGATTCTGTATAAGGGACGATAAGACCGGAATATATATTTTTGGCCACAATATACATGTATATATATATATATATATTTCTGTCATCTTCAACTAAGTTGTGAAATATTGCGAAAATAAAAAAAAATAATTCATTAGTATCTAATTAACCACTTTATGGCCAGTTCATATCCCTTTGACAGAGAAACGTTTGTTTGGAAACAAACTCTCATAAGACCTTATCCTCCGGGCATCCTCCTGGTCAAACACTTTGTTATAAATAAATATATATATATATATATATATATTGCATGAACACCAAATTCAGTATGTATTTTTTTCACTTATTTATAACATTTATTAGAATGGATTATGCACGTCTATTTATAATAAAAATATTAAATAATATATATTTATAATAAATCTTAACCGTTTAATTTCAACTACGTATACATATACATGTATACACCCTTGCTTCTGTTTCTATTGCACATATGTAATAATCCAATGAGTTATTAACTCCACGATATAGAGCATGATCAATTAATTTCTGCTATTGCCTAATAAGGTGCAGAAATACTCTAAATTCCCCGCTTAGCACTAGCGAGTAGTCAGCACTCGGCAGTGTATTTTAAAAAGCAATAATATGTCATTCCTTTACCTAATGATCTATATATGATGAGTTTTCAATGGAGAATTTGTTTTTCTCTACGAAGGAGTATTTTTTTCATCCTGCTAGAGCAAGTAATACTCACCCATTTCCATTCCACTATTCTTATTCCTATTCCCATTCCCTTTTAATTTTGTAGGAATTCTACTCACTGTTTCATTGAATGATTTTTCGCTCCATGATGGGTAAATATTTTAGAGAAAAATAATTCAATTGATATGTGTTTGTGCTTCTTTTAAAAAGCAAAAAAAATAAGTAGAAATAAAAACGTAAAAAAAAGAGACAAACTAGAATATTGTGCAATTATACATTAAAAAAATACACACACCCAAAAAATAAAAAATTCAAACAACATTTCTTCCCCCCCCCCCTCCAGGAAAGCCACGATAACAATTACCTTTAAATCTCTTCAAAAAAAAAAACAATTACCTTTATATTTAAAGGCATCACCAAGAGTGAAGATGTACGAATTCTTAATGTTAGATTATTTTTTAACTAATGAAATATACTATTACCTCAAATATATTAGTCATAACAACAAATAATGTTGTAAAAGGGAAAAAAAATGGAATGTTGGGAAAATATTTTAATAGATTTCATAACCCATCTTGTAAAAATCAAAATTTTTGAGGGTAATTTGGATATTTTACCAATATTTCGGATATGATAATAAATGGATTAATTTACAAAAGTTTTGTACTGAAAGACTAAATTGTAATTTTTGTGGAACTAGTTTGAAAAAGATTTGAAAAACTAGGGACTATTATGTAATTTTTAAAAATTACACAGGCCTCATTAAAACAGGGCCACGTGATCTTGTCACTTCTCTCTCTCTCTCTCTCTCTCTCTCTCTCTTCCTTCGCTCCCTAGGGGAACGCTTTCTCCCTCACTCTCTTCTTCACTCTCGGTTGAGAATTGGAGCAGCCATTGCAGCTCGCCCCAGGCATTGTCTAGTTGACTAGACAGCAGGCGGAGCTCCCTCAAGTCACCGCGAACCTGCCGCTGACTTCCAGGAGCCGCAGGAGAAGCCGTTGTCGCCGAAGAAGGAGGAGAAACCATGGAGGAGTTTTCGTCACCGGCGATGATTTCAGCCATTGTTTGACCTCTAAGTGGGCTTGTTGGATTCGACTTGTCGCAAGGATTGTGAATATATATATATCTTAACCCCATACTGCCTAAATCAAAAGTTGTCATTTTTGGATATTTTGAGCTTGTATTTGACTTTTTAATCTAGCTATTAGATCGTGTTTTTGTTGTCATTTTTGGA
>JXTB01000077.1:166671-192875 GCA_002914805.1 Parasponia andersonii
TATATATATATATATATATATATTCATGAATTTTCTTTTATAGCAAATATTAAAATCTAAATACATGGCATCTTTTGAATTATCCATGAGAAGATGAATTGAATATATGTTTTTTTAAAGAATATATATATGTATGAATTTTCTTTATCGATCGATAAGACTACAAAAAACACTACTTTTACTGATGTAATATAAATAAAGTGTCGGCAAATGTATATTTTACCGTTGCATCATAGATCAATGCGTCGGCATATGTGTCTTAAAAAAAAATTAGAGGGATATACATTTATCGTCGCAATTTTGCATTGGCTAAAGTCGAGCATTTTATTTATTTATTTTTTTCTTTCTATACATTTCCGACATGTTGTTGCATTTGCGTGGTAAAAGATTGCCCCAAAAAAATCTCTCCCTAAAACAAAATTTTAAGCATATATTTATTTTAGACAAAATTTTAAAATATTTTTTGTCGATGTATTGTAGTCGTTGCGTCGGCAAAAGTCACACATTTTCTTATTTTTTTATATTTTTTATTATTTATATTTTTACTAACGCATTGCTAAACTTGCGTTGATAAATGATTGCTCTTAAAAGAATCTTCCACGAACAGAAAGATTTTAGCGCGTATTTATTTTTGATAAAATTTTTAAATATCTCTTGCCAATACATTATTGTCATTGCATCGGAAAAAGTCGAACATTTCTTATTTTTTATTTTTATATCTGTAAAGTTCCCATGTTTTCTTAATCACAACAAAAAGAATAAATTTGAAAAAAAAAAAAGAAATAATTTTAGCATTTTTCAAAAAATTTCTTCATTTTTATTTCATCAGAACTACTTTTGTTTAAGTAGTTTTGTGATGAGATGTTTTGCAATCAGTTTTCAGTTGTGTATGTCACGAGGAATACCTTATTCATATAATTCTAACTAAAATTTTAATATTATTTTTAAAATTTTCATATTATATTTTCATCTCATAAATGTTCAGACTTGTAAAAGTCATCTTAGAAATGTTCAAATTTATGAAAAGTATTATTTATTTGTCTCAATTATTAAAGTATTATATTAAAATTTTTATTAATATTAATATTGTTGTAGTCGTACATACCTTATATCTGAAGAAATACTTATGTGGTGGTGTCATATAATCAATTGGATAACATTTATGTAGAGCATTAATAAACCAATTTTTTTTGCTTTTGCATTAACATACTAATTGAAAAGGGAGAATTTCTTTTGAAAAACAAAAACTAAAGTATGATATATTATTAAATTTAGGGGTTGTAATTTAGGTCACGACACAATAATACTACTTGAAAATGATATGATGTTAGCAAATTTTAGTTTGATTTAAATAAGTGGGGATCAAAACAGGTTAAATCCGATTAAGCACGATTAAATAGCGGGTCATAAATATTTAGCGTGTTAAATCCGAAAATTAATCCCTCTAATACGATTAAATATTAAATCTAAAATTAATAAGGAGATTTTATTTGCACCCTCTTTTTTATATTAAAGCACAATTTCTCTAAAATATATATTTATAATTATAACTTTTACCCCCAATTTAAAAGGACTTGTTTTGTGTTTGCACTTTACTTCATCTATATACACTCAATAACTATTTTTTGAAAAATATATTACTTATGACAAATAATTTATAACCAAGTACAAAACTCTAATAGAACTCCAAATCTATCAAATAGGTAAATGTCAAGAGGATATACTTAACTAAAAGTTAAATTGTGTTGAAGATGATTATAATATGACTTTAAAAGTTTTTTTTTTTAAATTTTATTTCATGCTCCTTTTTCTATTTGTTTTGTCATTTGTATAATTCGTATATCTCTCTCTAACTTTCACTTTAAATGGATGATTGATATTTAATATTTTTTTTAGATTAATAGTTAAGATGTTTAGACTATGAAAAATCAACATTTGAGATCTATATCATCTTTTCTTTTCTTTTTTTATTTTTAATGGACAAGTTCTTCTTTTTGTGTTTTCTCTTGCTACAAACAAACTATAAAGAAACGAACAACAAATTTTTGATCAATTTATTTTCTAAATGACAATAATGTGCTTTGAAATATTAAAATCTAAGATAACTCTTAAAAAAAAGTACATAAAAAAAATAATCAAAAGAAATTTTAACGGTCTTTTATAAGGAAAAAACATTTTTGTATAGTCACTGCAACAAATTTGGCCTTTTATTGTATATGAGGATAACATTCTTAAAAAGGGATTACTATATCTTCCTTGAATAGCATAAGTCAGAGCCTTCTTCAGAAATGCTACAATAAAAATTGAATTATAGCCTTTTTAATGTTATTCCAATATACTTTTACTTCGTATATCAGTCAAAATAGATTATTATCACGAGCTTGTAGCTCGTGTAAAAAACCTCCCTTTTGAAGAGTATGAAATGTGAGGATTGAATCACACCTTTTTTTTTTCTTTTTTTTTTTCATTTTTTATATTAATCAAATAGTGTATTTACAACTTTTAAGTCAACATGTATTATTATTGTACTAGTACTTTTCAATGTTACTCCAATATATTTTTACTTCGTATATATCAGTCAAGAGAGGAAAAGCTTGTTTTTAGATCTGAAAATTAATTCCCAAACTCATTCAACCATTACCCACTATGTCCTCCCACATGATCAAAATTTTTTGAAGGAAAATAAAATTGAAATGAGAGGAAAAACTTATTTCAGATCTAAAATATCCTAAACCCATTCAACCTATGTACCAATCATCTCCCATGGCCTATAGCTCAGGAGGCCCTTAATTCGAGCTCCGCCCTGCTCGTCGAGTCCCTTTTGGCGTGCTCTCGCTTTCTGTCTATACCACTCACTCTCAGTCACTGCTCGATAATCCGAGCCGAAGGATAGTAATTTTGTGAATCTCAGAGGTTCTTCTTTTTTTTTTTTTTTTTCAAATTATTATAATACTTCTCATTTCTTGATGCATATTTGATTCAGATTGAGGTTTTTTTGTGCTAACTCTGGGGTTCCGAATTGTTCATAACTAAAGTTTAGTTGGAATATGTAAAATGCTTAATACTTTTGTTTTAGTAGTTTTAGGAGTGGAGAACTTACCATATTCAATGGATTTTTCACTTCATTTCTCCCAATTCTCTGTCTCTTAGGTACTTAAACCCTCTTTTCTCTCTGTGTTTATATTCAGGTATGTTATAGATAGACACTTATGTGTCCAATTCTTTGGGTACAGAAGCCCATTCAATCTTAATGTTAATGGAAGTAGTTTGTTAAATATAGTCCATAGTTTTGTGCTATAATTTCAGGATTATTGGGGATTTTCTTTTCTTTTCTTTCGAGATAAAATGCTATTTCATTTGTTTGCTATAAAAATTTCCAATATTTAACATTTTCTCTTTCAGGCAATTTTAAAAGCTGTAAGTGCTTCCACAATGAAGTCAAGAAGTTTTGTTCCTTGTACTTCCGAATCTTATTGTTGAGAATTGCTTTCTTGGCAACTACAACAGCCTTGTTGCTAGTTGTCTAAATATGTATAAGAGTTCATGACTAGTTAAAATGGCCAGAGAGAAAGAAAGTAAATTTTGGATATCAAAATTGAACGAATAGTGTACTTAAAAACCTCTTTTGTAAGCAGAAGAAGGAAACTTTCTAATATAGTTTTAGCTTTTATGGGACCCATATCGTATTATATCCTGTATTTGTCGTTATCTTTATATTGATAAAACTTGAAGATTGTTAACATTATGGTGACTAAGGCTGGCTTTCAATGCTTGAATTTTTTATTTTTTTTCCCTTGTTCTATTTCTATCAAATAATATTATTAGACCTTTCTGATTTAGGATGTATCCAAGGATTGCAATGAAATTAAGGAACTGATATTGAAATTATTTTGCAATGAAATTAAGGAACTGATATTGGAATAGAAGTGGGGATAACTATTGTTTTGCCTTAGAATCCGGATTACAGATCATTGGATATGCTAAAGCCATTGCCTTGTATTTCCTATAGTACTTTAGAGTTCACGATAGAGTCTCGTTTCTTTGACACGTATACTATATTCCCTCAATTAGATTTGAAAATTCCATTTTCCTAGCAACGCCAAATATTTCTCAATGTTTTGTCAATTGGGGTTATGATCCAGGTCCATTAGTAATTAGATGTTTCACTCCTTTGAAACTTGTTGCTTGAAGAGTATGGCCAAGTGACGTGTCACTTAGTATGGGAGAATAGGCAAATGAATTTTGGTGGCTTGAAGAGCATCAATATTCATACTCATTTTGGAATTCAAGAATGTTCTATTTCTTGCTACTATTCCCAGCTGGTATATTCTGTGCTTTTTTTTTTTTTTTTTTTTTTTTTTTTTTTCTCCTTAATTTTTTTTTTTTTTTTTTCTTTTTTTTTTTTTTTTTGTTTTTTTTTTTTTTTTTTTTTTTTTTTTTTTTTTTTTTTTTCATTTTTGCCCTAAATTTCTCTTGTTCTGTAGCCTTTTTTCAGATTCATGGGGGCATTTCTTTCTATTTTTTATTTTTCAGATTCACATGTTCCCTTATCATTTTCAGGACACAGAAATCAAAGTTGAAGAGGTACTTATAATTTTACTTGGACACCTATCATTGTAAGATATAGTTCTTCTTCTGGTGCTAACTACTTCTTCTGATGTTGGTGATAATTGAGTTGTGTGGTGAGCGGTCTTCCCATTTTAGAAGGTATAGAATATCGCCACCTGATAGGAATATATTTGCTCTAGAGTCTTCTGAAATCTGACTCTGATTAAAAATGTTAGACAAGAAAAATATAGCAAATTTTCACTAATAAACCAGATAGTAGTCTTTTTAACCTTATAATTTCTAATACATTACAAACAGAATATGGAAGTTAATTCATAAGTGCTTGATTTATTAGATCCATGTAATTGGATACTTGTATTTAAATCATTTTATTTTTTTTGGATAAGTGAGATTATTATCAATTTATGTTTTTCCTTTTGAAACTCAAAGAAGAGTGGGGAAGTATACTATTTCCTTCATTTAAATGATTCTTCTCATGTCTTGTATCCTTGTGTAAAGGAATTAGTATTTTATCTTTTTGATTTTTATTTTCCCTAACTTGTTGCTTCTTTTATTCTCTCTGGCCACTTAAGTATGTGATTGTGTTTCAGAGATTTCAAGAAAGTAAAAAGAACACTTTGTTTGCAGCTCTACAAATACTGAAAGGAGGTAATAGCACCAATCTCTAACTTGTAGAGTCTACACCATTTAGTTAAACATAAATGTTTGGATTAAGGATATAGGAGTTTGACTACGACAGTTTCCTTTAAATCCTTATCTTGCAGAGCTTATGGTTCTAGGATTCATTTCTTTGATTATGAATTTTGGGCAGAATTACATAGCTAAATAGAAACTATTCTTTCTTTATTAATTGAATACCAGGGCATGGAATGGAATGAAATATTTGGCTAACAACGCTTGGTGCAAACGAAAAACAGAGTTCTAATTAGTCATTCACTTATTATTATTGGTCACTTTGCCTTACGGCCTATATGTTTTTAATTTAAGGAAGGTGTTGAGAAAAGTTGTAAGATAAAATATATACAAGAGATGAATTTAAGATTCTTTTTTCCTATGAGTTATATTTGTATTTTTGATTATCAAGAGATTATAACTCTCAAGGAAAAATATTTGAACGTTTATTTGTTTTTAAGAATCCAGAGAACGCATTTGAACTTGTACTTGGTTTTATTTTCGGGAAATTTGGTGATTGGTTGGACTTGCCTTTAGACTTTAATTTTTGTGTAATGGATGAGATTAAAAGTATAAGGGTCCTAACTTGAAATCAAAGGTTTTGAACACATTAGGTGTCCAATGCGTTCAGTGCCCATCAAAAGGGCTACCCCTGAAAGATCTTATAGTACCAAAATATGTAAATATATTGGTCAATAATAGTTGGAACTTGGACTGTAATATTAAATATGTTTTTTTTTTAAATGCAATTTGGAGATTTCGTTTAAGTCAACTAATCTTATAATAAGGAGGTAATTCTCTTCTGCTTGCTTAGTGCGGTAATTCTAATCTATTGTATTTCTTCCTCTATATTAATAGTTATGTTTTTTTTTTTTCCCGTTGAAATATTACAAATAATTTTAAAATTAGATAATCATAACGTAGGTGTTGTTGGAATGGATTGTTTGGTTGCCTCTTGGAGGAGAAATAAACTGAGCAAGGCTAATGACATTGAACTGACCATCGTCAATTGAATATCAATCTTTGATCTACGTTATTATGGTGGTTTATATGGTTATTGATGCTGAATATTAAATTGTTCTTACTTTTACTATTTGATGAACAACTTTACTTCGTATTCAGTGCGAAATTTATTTCTTTTCTTGTCTTCAATAATGGCTGCTAATGATAGGTTAAGAAGATGATATGACATCGAATCGGTGAAAATGAGTGGTAAATAACTGAGAAGGATAAGAAGAACCAACGTCTGTTCAAGGAGACTCGGCAGCAGCTAACGAACAAAATGGCATGTTTCAAATGTTGATGGAAAAGTTCAGGATCAAGATGCCATATCTCCACCTTAGCCTCTAGAAATGTAGATTGAGTTTTTTCTTTTTTTTTTTTTTTTTTTTCAATTTTATTCTTATTTTTAGTGTAACACTAGCTGATCACTTTGATATATNTCAATGTTGCAATTTTAGATATGGTTTTTGTATACATTTTTATTTAATAAAATTGTGTTATTAATTTGTCTCAATTTGATTTTTAATATATTAATTATTTAACTAATTATTAATTAATAAATATTTCATAATAAATATATTTATTTTATTTATTATGAAACACTTATTAATTAATAATTCATTAAATAATTTATTTTTTTAAGTAACTAAACCTTTTGTTGATGCTTCTTTGAAAATACTATCATCGAGCAATGGTATTTTTACTCTTTTTTAATTTTGGAAGAAACCTTTGCTGACATTTTTTTGTCACGTATTTCAATTTAATTTAATTTTTTTGAGAAAATACCTTTGTTGACGTGTTTTTGTGTCAGCTAATATTTACACTTTCACTGTCGCTTTTTTTTTTTTTTTTTAATTAGTAACTGGTTAACCAATTGACATATTTTCACTAAAGGAAAACGTTCATCGACAATAATAGAGCGTCAGTAAAAGTCAATAACACGTTGGTAAATGTTACTTTTACTGACGACTTTCAATTGATTTTGGAAAGTGATTTTCAGTTACGGTCTTTTGTCAATGATTATTGACGATGATAAAATATATTGAAAAAAGTCAAAATATTTTTGTCGATGCATTGTAAATACCTTCTCTGATGATAAAATACATTGGTGAAAGTCTTCTTTATTTATTGTAGTAAAAATAATTTTCTTTTGAAAAAGTTTGAAGACAAGATTTTCTATATTTTTGGAAAATATGTGGTCATAGATTTAGAGTGATTGGTAGCCGTAATGGCAAAAAATATAGTAAAAATTAAAAATTCCCTTACAATATGCTTAAGTGTATATTCTACCATCAAATTTTCGTTAAAGTTCCATCATATTTGCTTATTGTTTAATAAATTAACGCACACAAGTGACACGACTACTAATACTAATTTCGCCCTAATAATAAACTTAAGTGTATATATATAACATTTTCCATCAATGTATTTTCCGGACGTAAATTTCAACGTATTTGCTTATTTTTGACAAAATGTGCACGAGTGATCACAGGACTATAACTAACTTACAAACTAAAAATGTTTAACCTAATTATCCTTTGTTTGTAATATATGTATACAGTAAGTTGACTTGCCTTTTTTAAAAGTCATCTCTTATTGTTACATGAAAGAAAAATGTACTTCACAGAGACAGACAGCGAAATAGTAGTTGCAAAACAACTAACAACAAGATGATTAATATATGAAAAACATGCCAAAATTCTCTACTTGATTATAACGTGCCTTGTACATATACTGAGAGAAAAGAAAGAGAGAGAGACAGGTGCATGAACGAGAAATTAACATGGTGGACAATATTACGTTGATTTATTCCCCACACGTAAGCAAGTTAGAAACGAAGAAAAAAAGCATCGCAAATTCGCAATATAATTTTTCCAAGGCTAGCTATATAAATTCATTGAAAGATATAGGGTCAATTTCGACCTTTCTTAATTATTTTGATATCAAATCACCGATTGGCCGCCCCATTGATATATACTCGACTTGTCTCATTTTGCCTTCTTTTTTGTTTGGAATTGTACAGATGTTACCACTAGCTAGATTCTAATCAATATTTTTGTTACAACTACGTATACGGTAACGTCTCCATTATAATATTAGATTCTGATATTATCCAAATATATATATATATATACACACTATACTATACTATTTTTTGTCTACTCATCTCGATAATTCTTAACATGACTAGGTTAGTTGGACCAAAATTCGTGAGGTGTGTGTAAAAAAAGAGGTGTTTGAGTCTTAATCAGTCAAAAAGAGGAAAAAAAAAAAGTAATTGCGATAAATTGTCGCATCACTAATTGGGCCATAATTTTTTATTTTTTTTTCAAAACAATGCAACTACTTGGATTAAAAACCATTAGCGGATACAATACCAATAACCACTCTTCCTCGCATATTCTTTATCCATTTTTAATTTTTTTTTCTAAAGCATAGCCAGCTATAAGTACTATAAGTTAGTACATAGCTCGGACCATTATTTATCAAGCATTTGTAAACTAAAACCTAGCTAGCCCCAACTCCAAGCACAAAATAACATGTACTGATGTACCCCACCTATATCACGGGTTGATATTATCATTATTAAAAATCAATATTTCTTTAATATTATTGATTTGTTTGGGGAGGAGTCTTTTTTTTTTTTTTTTAATGACTTGGTTGTGCGTATAACTAAGCGTACAGAGAGTTCACACTTCGATCAGCTTGATTTGATCTGTAGAATGACAAATTGGACTAGACATTGAGGAGTCAAAGGACTGTGCTGGTTTCCACTGCCTTGTTTGTTAGTCGATCTCTAGCTAGACAGGGGACCACGCATAAATTTGACCGCGGTACTTATAACAAACGAGTAAATGCCCATTACTATTATCAAAAAAAAAAAAAACAAACAAAGTAAATGCCCATTACATATCTTTCTAATTACAGTGACTTTAGTGTAACTTTGAGAATTTCTTTTGCGTATTAATATATGGGTACGTAGTATAGGGGTGCCTTGACTTAATCTTTGCTAGGTTAAAAAGGTGAAAGATCAGGATAAGATTAAGCTTCCAGTGGGACAGCCATTTTCACAACCGTTTCCAATGTTATTATTAATAATAGCCATATATGCATATTGCTTAATTAAGTCACTTGTTTTTTGGAAAGGATAATTAAGTCACTTTGATATGTTGCTCATATAGGGTTTAAATCAAGAAATGTTTAGTATTATATGATATATGCAGTCCTCTCCTAAAATGTATATAGTCAGTAAATCATGCATAACTTTAGGATCTTAAAGGTTTATCTAGCCAAATTGCTGAGAATCCACATATATATATATATATATATACTAATTTTAGTATTTTGGACATTTACTTATTGGTAGGAATATTTTTTTTGTCCATTTTTTTATTCTGATATAATTACTATCATTTAAAAGTGATATATACAATTGTGGAATAAAAATACTATTATTTACGTATAATAAAAACTAAGAACTTGTTTGGATTTATTTATAGTTTTTTGATTAAATAAATTAAAAATAGAAATAAAAATTTTGTTTTGGTTTTCAGTTTTGAAAAACAAAAAACATACTGCTAAATTTTATTTCACTATTTATTTTCAAAAATAAAAAAGTACAAACAACGAGTGAGAAAATCCTATAGACTTGTATTTGTGTATATAGATATACGTATGTACGCACTTACATACAAATATTTTTATATTTCTTTGTTTTTGAAATTTGTTTTTATATTCCTTTGTTTTTGAAATTTGTTTTAAAAAAATGAAGGTATTAAAAATTTTTGTTACCATTTTTTTTGAAATTTTTGGTTACAATTTTTAAAAGTAAAAAATAAAAATAGGGTTGCCAAGAAAATTTTCAGAAAAAATTTCCATGTTTTTTTTGTTCATAAATAAAAAAAATAAAAAATAAAAAAGAATCCAAACAAGTTCTAAGTAATTAAATTATCAATAACGTTTAGTGAACGTTCCTCTAAAACAAAGTAGAGTCAAAGTCAGACTTTAATGAAATAGGCATATATCCCACATATGCGGATATGAAAACTTTTTTCAAGAAAATTAGATCATAATAAAGCTAATTTATTCAGATATGCTGATATTAGAAACATTGAACTAAACAACTTGCATATTCAAAAGTAATATTACATATTTGAGGGTTAATTTTTCGAGAACCATCTTATCATGCAATATGTTTTACGCAAGATATATAGTTCAGTTGTATTCCAACCTATACCAACTTGACCTAATCTTATTTGGACTTAATCAAAAGGTTAAAAAAGTCAACTAAGTGGAAATTCTCATAGGGTTTAACAGTGCTTTATGTCGTAGTATTTGAGGACAAGAGGCATGGCCAAATGGTTTTTTGATGAAAATTTTCGTAGATATGGTAAATCCAGTTATCTGATGTTCAGAAGCTAAAAACAAAAGTCAATAGCTTTGTAAGTTCCTAGAGGGTTTAGCTGGTTAATGTTGTTGTATTTCAGGACAAGAGAATGATCAAGTTGAAATTTTGATTCAAGTCTATTTGTCAAATCCAAAATTGGTTGAATTAGAATATGTATTCACTTAATTAATTGAGTCCTACACGGAACTTCTTAAAACGACAATGGAGTAAATAATTATAGGAGGACTATACTATATATATGTATATATACGGCCTTTTAATTTTGTGTCACATATGTCGATACCCCGAGGATTTTTCCTTTTAGTACATTTGTGTATATATATACATACGTACATTATATATATCTGTTTTAATGTATAATTATGAGCTTGAATGGTTGATACACCATGAAATTTTTTCCAATCACGAGGAGATGACCCATGCATGAGAAAAATTTGGATTGGCCGACTTATATGCACACGCGTGCCGATCGCACAGTGCAAACGTACAGGCTTATAGAGATTACTTTCTTTTAGGGATAACTTTCAAAAATGTCCCATTTTGTTTTTGCATTATGTTATCTAAGTTCACTAATAAATTAATGATTCACCAAGTAAATTATCAATTAATCACTGTCTATCATGTTCTTCTTCATTTGTTATACCAGTCCGTAAGAAACCGATAAAAATATGAAGAATAAAAAAAATAGAACATGACTTAAATATTCTGGGTCTCAAAAAGATATACCTGAGCTTTTTTTTTTTTTTTTCCCTCCTAGATGTGAAACGGTAGATTTGAAAATACTAATTTTACTGCTTTTTTGGCCTGTTGTAAACGCCAATCGGTTAATTAAAGAATCAAGCACAATTAAAAAAAAAACATATACAAGTACTAAAAACACCTAATATTTAACGTAGTTCATGAAATATAGTCTACATCCGTGGATCAAAACCAACAAAGAAATTTCTTCTTATTAAGGGGAAAAAAAAAAGACAAACCTAAAGCCTTGAATCGATCTATAATTAAGTTCAAGAGCTTTCTTCTATGTCTCTCTTATATAATCTCTCCCAGGTTTTCTGTGTCTCTCTATTCCCATTATTAGACTATTTATAGGCAATAGTTTACAACTCCAGATCTCCCAATCCTAGTAGGATGAAAATGCAATTAGAGAATTGTAAACACTTTATATTTCCCTAGCCTAACTAAATAAAATGGAGATAAAAGACAAAACTGCCCTTACTTAATTAAATTAAAAAACACTATGCATAACATGGCCATAATATAATATATATATATATAGGTTGCTAATACAGTCGGTATTTTTTCTTACTTATATATATATATATATATATGTATTTTTTTCTTTTCGTTGGATGATGATGGATAAATTAAAAAAAAAAACCTATCGGATATATATATATATTAAACAGACTTAATTTGTTCATCCGGATTATTATTAATTTGTCATGTTCACTTGCTTTATTTATTTATTTATTTTTACCATGAAAAGCAAATTAATTAAGATCGATTATATTAGCCAGGAGAATAGGGGGAAAAGATACCTAGAAAAACATCCATTACTGGACTGATCTAAACTAACACCAAAGCATTTCAAGCCATGCATAAAGAGATGATTATTAATCTAGATCAATTTCTCAGAGCCGGAAAAAAAAATCTGGAGGAATGTAAAGCATTAGAATATTTATATATCTATAACGTATATATATATAGGGCACCAATCCTGTAGGTAGTATCATTTTTTACCTATGCAAAGGTATCAATTTAACAAATGAAAATTTAGTATGCACATTTTTTTATTGTAAAAAGTAAGAGAGAGAAAGAGCATTAATGATGCACGTCTTTTCATGCACTTCATTATAACCATTGGATTATCGTTAGATAGTGATCCAATAACTTAAAAAAAAATACATACCCGTAGATAAAATAAAATACCTATTGGATTGACAACCATAAAATACCTATTGGATTGACAACCATATATATATATCCGCCATTTGATTAATGATTAGAGCCATCCCGTCGATGATATGACGATAACAATTTTTTTTTCCCCTATGAGCTGGAAATCAAATATATATACATATATATATATATATATGCATCTTGCAGAGAGCCCACAATTGTCTACACTAAAAATGAACCAACAGTACAAATATCTCAATAATTTTACAGCTACTTTTTCCCATTTCGGAAAAGGAAACACAATAATGCTCAACAGAATTGAGAAAACACTTCTTTTCTTTTCTTTTTTTTTTAATAGAGTTTTTTATTGGACCTAAAGCCACTTGATTGCTTTAGCCTTTAGTCAGCTTCATTTCTCCCAAAAAATAATGGAAATTAACATTTACAAGAGGATGCTATTGCATATGGTACAATATCCATAAGGAACCTTGATCACTATATATCACGTCGAGTGACAAATTCTATACAATAAAATGGTTCAAACAAATTTAGAGGTCTGAACTAATCATGTCCAAATTAAATAAGGGTGCAATCCTGGATGCCATAGGATAATGGTGAGTAAGCTATCCAATATATTACCAGTAGCAACTTGACATGTACAGTTAGTCATATCTAATCATATCATTATAGATAAAAGTGTATATATACATATAGCTATATACACGTACAATTTAGCAAGCTCATTTAACTTTGAAATTCTATCATTTCAGGAAAGGTTTTTCTGATATTTCCATGATCAATTAAATGAGTAATCAAAAATATGGGAGTGGGGATTTAAACTCATATATCCCTCCATTTTGGGAAGAAATGCGGTCATCATGGATTAGTTAATTCTGCAATTAACTTTCACTAGAACGCTGAACATTTATTTTTAAAGTATATTCTCTCGCTTTCGCGATCGCTTTTCAATGAATCAGCCTGAGTAATAAATAAAAGGCTAGCTACTATTTATATCTCTCTAGCTAGCTATGCATTATAACAAAAATTTTCCATACAATTAATATTGATTCCTCGGATTTAATATGTGGTAACATCATTCAGCAAGTGTCCAATATGCAAAAGTTAGAAAAATTTTCTTTTTATTTTAAACAATTGCTAGTTAAATGGCAGACAACATATAGCTGATTATGCCTTAAACCTTTGTCGACTTCTCTACAGCTCAGGAAGTCACTCTCTGGCCATCAATGAAGGGTCACCATTTTGCTAATTTGGAATTGGATTTTTCACTTTTATTATAATTAGTGACACATCTTAATTTATTATTGTATCTATATATATAGTAAAAATAAATTAAATTATCAATGATTGATTGGAGAGTGGTATTAATTATATCTTTTCTATTTTCACTATTAGAGGAAGTATCAGCTTCGACCAATAAGAAAGGAAAAGATTAGCGAAGGAAACGGCCATATCTATAGGCCTCTATCATGAAATTATATCATTAACCACTTTTATTAATAGATATGATTAGGCCATGATATATGCAGTACAGTTCAAACAATATTTGTAGTGCTGGCTTATAGATAGACTGATAGAGACAGGGCGTACTTAATTGTTTCTTTTTGTATATATTATAGATCCTACAGTCATCATTAATTAGGCCAAGAATATTATGTGGCTTTTTAACTAAATTTTTGAACCTACTCCTATAATTACATTTTATATTCAATATTTACCCCAAAAAAGAAGGAAGTTCGATATTCAAAATAAATAGCACATTTATTTTTGTTAATTTTACTCATTTTTATATGCTCAAATATATGGCATTTGATCTAATCATAATTTCCTTTTTTGACCAAAGAGATACCGGGGCTTTGGTACGCGCGCACATGCATTCCCTCTCTTTAAAGGCCGGTCAAGGATAGTAGCAACTTGGGAATTTTCCTAATGCTCCCTTTGGGTTAAAGTTTTCACCTTTTTATTATATAGAAAGATCTGTTATATACATATATCATACATGCCAACACTTTAGAATTCTTTGGAATCAGGATGTGATGCGTATATAATATAACAAAATTATACAAAAACCATAAGTAATATAAAATTATTTTGTACCTTGTACGTATACGTATATGTAACATATATGCAAATTATAGTTTGAAGGCATAATATTAATGATTGTGGCATTATTTTATTGGTAGTTCTTAAATTTCCCATGCATTATATATACATGTGCATATATCTCATCAATTAATTCCAACTCTAGAGAAAGTAAAAATGTTTTTTCTCTAGTTTTAATAATAAACAATATTTTCAAAGATCCATTGGATTCCTTCAATGTCATTGTAAACTTAACATTTAAAAACTAAAATGAAAGGCCCACAAATTATAATCTTCACATTATATATTCAAGAAGTTTGTTATACAAAATAAATAAATCTTTCCCAAAAGATAGCAAAGAAAACAATGTCATTGTAATGCAACTGTCATGACGTAAAAACAATGCACAACTACACCTACCCTTTAACATATATAAAATCTTCACCTTAACTGTAGACACTATGAACAAGTACAAAGCAAAAATCATAACCAATTAAATAAAAATTCCAAAACAATTTTATTATTCAACATAAATATAAAAAAAACACTATTCACGTGATCGCTTCACCAAAATACTTTATAAAATTATAAACATAAACATATATTTCCCCTCACAACTATCCCAACTCTAATCTTAACGGTACCATTAAAAATTCTCATTGTCTTTGATTTAAAATTGGTTCAATTATTATTATTAGGGTTAATTGCACTATTGGTCCCCAACCTATTACCACTTTAGCATATTAGTTCTCAATATACTTTTTGTGATATTTAAGTACTAAACATTTTTTCTTTTGGTACTAATGGCATATTTTATCTAAGATTCTGTTATAATTTATTTGAATAAGAAAAATGTTATATCATTGATCTCAATTTTTCAATTATTTCACAATTCGATCCCTAATTTTTATTTTTGAATTCATATTTTTAATTAATAATATTGCATCTGCTAATTTTTCAGAAAATTAAAATTCAAAGATGGATGTAAAACAAACAGTTTATTTAAAAACTAAATTAAAAAAAATACTAATAAACCTTAGTTTTATGTCAAACTATGGTAACTTTATGAAAAAAAAATAATTATCTTGCCATTTTTAAAACTAAAAAAATTTCATATACATGCTTTTACACTGGTCAAATTTGGTTGAAAATTTACTATATCCATTAAATATTCATGTAATTATGAATATTTATTCCAAAAAATTAATTCTATTTACAGAAAATAAGCTTGAAAAGGTTAATAGTTTTCTATTAAATATTCATTTCTTTATGTAATTGCATATGTCAATCTTTCAGAAAATTAATTTTTTTAGAATTTTAATTTTCTGAAAGATTGACAGATATAAAATTGTTAATCAGAAATATAAATACAAATAAAATAAGGACCAAATTATTAAACAATTGAAAAATCAAGCAAAACTTCTCTTATTCAAATGAATTTTAATGGAATCTTAGATGAAATATACCAAAAAGACTAATGGTGTCAAAAAGAGAAACGTTTAGCGCTTAAATAACACAAAAAAAGGTCAAAAACTAATATGCTAAAATAGTAATAGATTAAAGACTAATGCTGCTATTAACCCACATTATTATTATAATTGTTATGAATATTGTTATTCAAAAGCTTAGGTTCTCCCATTTACACAAAGTTTTGGGCCGTCTCCCTCTCTGAAAAAATAGGCAATTAAGCCGGCAGCTATCGCTTTCTAAGAACCAGCAGAGTCACCAGAAAAAGGCCGCGTGGTCCTGCTGACGAGTAGGCCCAGACAAAGCCCATGATGACCTGGCAATAACATTGGGCCCACATGTCGGGCTCTAAATAGCCATTGACGTGTCGTGGGCCCAACCTGTCCCCTCCTAAGCTAACAAAGTCCTCAGACCAAAATATTTTGTATGTCCGCTATTAACAACTAGCCTCCGCCAGAGTCCGTCCAAAGGTACGATGGGCCATTGCCCTTGCTGACGTGGACCGTGACACGTATAAACCACTATATATACAACCCTTCTCTCTCGCCAATCTCTCAAACAAACCATAATCTCTCTCTCTCTCTCTCTCTCTCTCTCTCTCTCTCTCTCTCTCTCTCTCTCTTAAGTCTTATTATCTCTTTCGCTTCTCTCGAATTTTTTTTTTCTTATTTCTCTACCGTTCGATTTTTTGAGTTGAGATCCGATCATGGCCGTTGATTCAGTCACATCTTCTCCGCTGGGCCCACCTGCATGCGAGAAAGACGCTAAGGCACTTCAGTTCATAGAGGAAATGACCCGGAACACGGACAAGGTCCAGGAGAGGGTTCTTGGGGAGATACTGAGTCGTAACTCGGAGACTGAGTACTTGAAACGATTCTGGCTCAACGGTGCGACCGATCGTGACACGTTTAAGTCAAAGGTCCCAGTTGTGACGTACGAGGATCTCCAGCCCGAGATCCAGCGTATTGCCAATGGGGACCGGTCCCGCATATTTTCCTCTCAACCCATCTCTGAGTTCCTCACTAGGTAACTATATATAAAAACACTTAATACATATAGTTAAAATACGTACATATTTATTCATTTTGTTTAGTTTTTTTAATGTGAATAATTATTATTTTAAATACAGTTCTGGGACTTCTGCTGGAGAAAGGAAACTGATGCCTACCATTCATGAAGAACTGGACCGTCGCCAGCTTTTGTACAGTCTTCTTATGCCTGTTATGAACCTGTAAGTTCTCTTTTAAAAAAAGTTGATAATTTGAAAACGTCATTAATTAGATGATATATATATGCCACATATATTTATTGATTAATTATGAAACATTCAAACAAGAAAATTAGACTGAGAGATTTGAGTTGTTGGTTTTTATTATTATATATAGTATAGTACATAATTACAAATATTTCTTATTCTCTGACTTTTTTTTTCCCCCTTTCTTATCTATGAAAGTTACGTGCCGGGCTTAGACAAGGGGAAGGGTCTCTACTTCTTGTTCATTAAGGCCGAAACACTGACCCCAGGTGGTCTCGTGGCACGACCGGTGTTGACAAGCTACTACAAGAGCGAACACTTCAAGACCCGTCCGTACGACCCGTACAACGTCTACACCAGCCCCAACGAGACCATCCTCTGTCCCGACTCGTTCCAGAGCATGTACTCCCAGATGCTCTGCGGCCTCATCATGCGCCATGAGGTCCTCCGTGTCGGCGCAGTCTTCGCCTCCGGGCTCCTACGTGCCATCCGTTTCCTCCAGCTCAACTGGAGCGACCTCGCACGTGATATCTCGACTGGAACCCTAAACCCCCGAATAACCGACCCAGCCATCAAGGAGCGGCTCCTGTCGAATATCCTGAAACCCGACCCGGAACTCGCCGAATTCATAACCTCACAATGCTCCGGGGAGAACTGGGAAGGGATCATAACCCGAATATGGCCCAACACCATTTACCTTGACGTCATCGTGACCGGTGCAATGGCTCAGTACATCCCGACCCTTGATTACTACAGCGGCGGGCTTCCCAAGGCTTGCACCATGTACGCTTCCTCTGAGTGTTACTTCGGACTTAACCTTAAACCAATGTGTGACCCCTCCGACGTTTCCTACACCATCATGCCAAACATGGCCTACTTCGAGTTCATGCAGCACGACCCGGCCACGCCGCCTCCGAGCCGCCACGCTCCGCCACGGCTCATCGACTTGGCCGACCTCGAGGTTGGGAAAGAATATGAACTAGTGATCACGACGTACGCCGGGCTATGCCGGTACCGAGTCGGGGACATCCTCCAGGTCACCGGGTTCCACAACTCGGCACCGCAGTTTCGATTTGTCAGGAGGAAGAACGTACTTTTGAGTATCGATTCCGATAAGACCGACGAGTCGGAGCTCCAAAAGGCCATCGAAAGCGCCTCCCTCCTTCTCAAGGAGTTCAACACGAGCGTGGTTGAGTACACGAGCTATGCGGATACCAAGACGATTCCGGGTCATTACGTGATATATTGGGAGCTTTTCGTGAAGGACTCGGCCAACTCGCCGAGTCATAGCGTATTGAATCAGTGTTGTTTGGCTATGGAGGAATCGCTCAACTCGGTCTATAGACAAGGGAGAGTGGCCGATAACTCGATTGGACCGTTGGAGATAAGGGTTGTGAAAAATGGGACGTTTGAGGAGCTTATGGACTATGCCATATCGAGGGGTGCGTCCATTAATCAGTATAAGGTACCCAGATGCGTAAACTTCACGCCCATCATGGAGCTTCTTGACTCCAGGGTGGTCTCGGTGCACTTTAGCCCAGCTGCACCGTATTGGACCCCAGAACGACGTCGTTGAGTTAATGTCAAGGTGACGTGGCATTTAGAATAAGAATATTAATATTCCGGGGAAGGAGAAAGAAAAGTGGAACTCGATCTATTTGGGTGAANTTTTTTTTTTTTTTTTTTTAACTTTTTTAAATTTGCATTAAGTGTCTTAGTCTGTCAAATAAGTCTAAGTAATTATATCCTATATGTGGCGGGTGATGAATTGTAATCGTCACTTGTAGCTTGTTATATGTATGTATAATGTTGATGGAATCCTTGTCTTGTCTTGGTCTTTTAGCTTTTCTTAAAAGTTGAGGAAAAGGCGTGTTCCTAAAAAAGTACTAAGATGTGGCCATGAACCGTCGGTGCTAGTAGTCCGTTCTGTTTTATATATATTGGTCCCATGATGTTTGTGAGTGGCAAAATTTGTAAATCTGATTATGTTGGGTGTAATATTGTTTGTTTAAAGATGTAAGTGGAAATTATGTGCATGGATTTTAGTGCACGTGCTATATATTCCCCCCTCTGTTAATTAGGATTTGATTTTGACAAGATTTTATGCCGATGCTGTGTGATAATTAATTAGTTAATTATAAAGAAAGTAATATATATGAGGAGGTTATTTTTAATCATCTAGCTAGCTAGGTCTCTCTCTTTTCTTATTGTTTTTCATATTTTCAGAAGTACTACTATTTTTGCTTGGAAGCATGCTACGAGCAGCTTTTTCATGGTTGGATGTTTGGCTCATGGTGTATGTGTATATATATATATATATATATATCGTGTGCTTTTATATACGGCTATAGGGTGTATATAAATCAATGAGTGGATCAGTTTATAATATGCTAGCTAGCTGGAAGGATCAACTTATCTGGTGGCGTTATGACTGCAGCCTTTTGATTGTAAATTTAGATATTTTATTTATATTATTCTATTGGCGTTTATTATAAATTGAAGATAATCCACATGAATTCTATAAGCCAGTGCCCGAAGATTTTGAGGTTTGCTTCAAGCAATTTCCATGCAGTAATTAATTCATTTACAAATTGACAATATTATTGATAGCGCCACAAATATTTCATACAAATCATCAGTAATACTTATTGCTTATAAACTCTTCTTTCTTCATATTGTTTGTATGTAGTTTTTTTCTTATTGGTTATGTAATGAAATGTTACTCTTGACACGCATTCATATATATATATATATATATATATATATATATAGAGGTAACAATTAAGTAGTTTTTTTTTTTTATAAGCATCATTTTAGTTAATAGTTTTTTTTACATATTTTTTTATATTAAAAAATAAAAAAAAATAACATTAACTATATACCTCTATTCATGTATTTAATTATAATCGCTAAATATAGATATCATCAAATGGCTAAAAAAATATCTATATATATATATATATATATTATATAACGGTGAGTTTCAATTGTACAACATAAAAAAAAAAAAAAAGCCTCTGCTACTTGAGACAAAATGATTTTCGGTACAGATCTTTATGTAGGATCGACTTATTAGCACTTAGTTTGCTTGTCTTGAACATTGTGACACTATATTCATAGTTGAATAATTCACACAAAAGCCCAGAGACGCGGAAAGAAAAGCATCACTATTCTCTATATGTATAGAATGATCGTTTTCTACGGGGTTTCTCTTGTGCTAATCCTTTTTATTGGACTTTCTAGCGACACATTGTAAATATTAAATTAATATGCACATATATATATTAATATATAAATGTATGTTGGATAAATTAATGACTTTAGTTAAATAATAAAATCTTGTAATCTCGGCCAATATATTAAATTAATAATTTTACTAAATATATAAAATAATAAGTATTTTATAATTTCTTTAAGGTACGACCCATATATAAATTAATAATTGATTAAATAAATTAAAGAAATATATAAACATCTATATTAAAGAATTTTTTTTCCTTGACAACTCCTATCTTTTTAATTATGTTATTTTTCAAAATATGCGTACAAAATCATTTTGCTTTTCTTTGTACTTAAATTGATCTTATAATATTACCTTTTTCCATCTCATTTAAAATTACTTTTTAAAATTTTTTGATATGTTGACTGGCAGACAAAGAGAGGAACTATTTATTGAATATATTATTTTAAGTCTTTTTAGTAGAAGATAAATGCTTATTTTATACTCACACAATATTCTCCTCATGTTAATAGTCAATGTAAAAATTTTTACTCGTTTCAATTAAGAAGCCATAGAGGGAAAAGATGCGAAAACTGTAAGGATTTAGAATCTCAAAGTAAAATGACCCTTCATATAGAGATTATGTTTAACGTACATTAAACATATTTAAGTACTATATATTATAAGGAATTAAACTTTAAAGTTGTATGTATCTACTTATTGACTTTTTTTAAATATATAATCAACAATGTAAACTCTTAGTTTCTATCTATCTATAAATAGTATGTTAAATTTTATGTACGTACAAGTTAACCTTTGAGCTTATACATATATGTATATACGTCAACCTTTAACTATATCAATTAACTTTAAAAAAAAAATTATAAGTCATGCACGAATCTTCGTCAAAAAATAATAATGCAAGAAAAAGAATTAAAATCACACAACTCCAAATAAATTAATAAATATTTATTTATCAATAATTTAATTTCATTTATCGATAAATAAATAATCTTTTTAAAATAATAATTTTTTATAGTCTAGAGGTTTTACTTTATATATAACTGTCTTTGAGTACTGGCATCAAATTTTGAGGATTGTCATGATGATAAGGAGAAATAGAAGAAAAGTACGTAATCTGCAGCATTTTAATTCGATTACATTAAAAGAAAAGAATATAAACCTCTCTTACAGTAATTACATTGTTTGACAAAAGTAAATCATTTTTTAGACATATAAAACTGAGGAAGAAATAATTAATGTCCCAGACATCATAATACAAGGAGTTGAATTAATCTAGTATTTGCCTATTTAAGTTTCTTCGATTCGCGTACATATTCCAATTGACAGACAATATATATCAATATATATAGAGGAGTACTCTTAACTCTACATGAACATAAAGAGTTGTGTCCACTTTTAAAACCAATATATATGACTAACACCGAAGTTTCAGCACATATGTCTAAGCTTGAGAAGAGTCAAGTCTCTTCATTATCAGAACTACTTGTGCCTTAACATTAAGACTACTCAATTAATATTTAATGCAAACCCTAACCAGGGCCGTGCTTCTGTATTTATTCCTATTAAAATTTACTTTTATTTTTTCTTAATTATAAAACCTATAAAATATATTATATATAATTAATCGACAATCACCCTTTTTTTTAGGTAGCATCCTCCAGGTGTTTTAATTGGAGCACAGTTCATTTTAATTGCTAATTGAGAGTTGATCACCAAGCTTGTAATTATTATATAGGACTACTGCATGCTTATGTGTTAACAATAGCACGTGGTCTTCCACATAAGTATTTTGTCTTATAAAACACACAAAAAAAAAAAGATCACATGCCGCCTCATGAAAGGATTTATATATCTGAATTTATATTAAAAGTAGTTCAATTAACTAAACACTATACAATCTCAAATAGTGGAGTGCAGTTGTTCACTCAAGCCAAATCAAAACCGAAGAGATATCAAGTACTGATGATAGATCCAAAAGAGAATGTTAATATATATGTAACTACAACTTCAACGGCTATGACGCTTTGAAAGAATCAATATTTCGTCCTTAGCGACCAAACATTATCTGTTATAAGCCAAACCAAAGCAAATTAATAAGCCAAAATAGACGATGATCCTAACTCCTAAGGGTATGGAGTACCCTTTTCTCTTCTGTCCTTTTCTTTTCCCTCAAGGAATCCACTTCGTGGGGATTGTTGTTAATATCTATGTACGTATATATATGTACATATATAAATAATGTTAAAAAAAAACTTGCTAGTATGCTTCTCTTCAACAGTATTATTCCTATGTGTTTAACTGTGCCGAGCTTCATGTGCATGGATTTTAGTGCACGTGCTAGAAATTCTGTGTTAACTTGGTTCTACTTTGTTCCATATAATAGTTTACTCTTGTTTAATAGGATCTTTTCTCTTGTTTTTAAGTATAGGGATCATATATATGCTCTCTCCTTTAACCATATATCATATTTTATAGAGTTTCAGATCTGTTTTAACAGAAATTATTATTTAGAACAGAGAAAAAGTATATTATTATAGTCATGGATATACATGTATATATACACACATATACATATACGTATGTGTGTGTATGTGTCCCATAAGCAGTCCCAAGAGGTACTGGCAATTTGAAGGTCTTTTGTTTGGCACTTGGCGGCATGGTGGATGTGTCATTTCTGGTCATGTCAGCCTTAACACTGCCATTTCAAAATTATTAGTTTTAATTATTTCAAAGAATTAATGTGGATCGGCAATTGTCAGTTAAAAAGAAGTTCCAAATTTTTTTGATTTTGTATTTTGATGAGTTACAGCTAGCAAGAGAAAGATACGTATATTAGGAGAAAAAAGGTGTTATTTTCTCTGATATGTCTTTTTTCAGGCTCTACCTTCAAGATATTATTCAAGTATTTTTGTCATATATACATATGAGTTAATACCAGATACAATAGCAGTTTTCCCAGTCAGGCAAGGTAAACATAATGTTGGACAGTCAACTTTTGTATTATTCAAACAAAAGATAACAGTAGTATACCCAACAATTTTCCTTTTAACAATAAAGAGATGGCACTAATGTTATAACTCAGTAAGTTCGTGTTTCATGCAGTACAATAAAAGAGACCAAAAAGTGGTGTTAAATTCTTTTTCACTCATTAGGTGACTAAAGAAATATCAACCTGCACTACTAACTTACAAAAGCGATAGTGAAGCTTTTGCATGTCTCAAAATTTTGTCTCTCAAAATGCTTAAACTCTACTAAAGGAATATCAACCTTCGCTACTATACTAACTTAAAGGTAGAGTGAAGCTTTTGCATTTATCTAAATTTGTCTCTCAAAATGTTTCAACTCTTTTCTAAAGCAAATCTTTGGATGTCACACTGTCTCCTAGTTAGACCCTAAACGACACTACAGTACTATTTAGGAGAAAAAGGAATTCCAAGATGATGCCATTATTTATAGACATCAGGTTTGAACACGAACTGGTAAAACAAATGCTTTGAATGAATGCTAAAGTACATAAAAGTATATTATAAAATCCCATTTGATGTGCATGCTTAATTAGTTTATTGTATACGATGGTTGGTTTAGATACTTGATCAGGCGGCTAATGAGTAACATTAACAAAGAAGCTTTAGTAGCATTGTTTAATATAATGATTGTTATGTCCCCTCCATCTTGGACATCCTTTCGGTATCAAAAGAAATGGGCATTCCAAAATCAGTGCGGACTTTAATTAGCTGTAACATAGGCCTCGATTAAGCAGAGAAAATCAACTAATTCAATAATGTATCAGAATATTATATATCCAGATAGTCATATGGTCACCAAAGATCTATGATTTTTCAATTGGGTCAAGAAAGGGATTCTATATAGTGACAGGCACACAAGGTAGAAATCACACTATTTTTATTATAGAGATTATTGTCAGAAGTATGGGGCCGCTGATACATTCGTTGATATAGTGGTTTTTAAAAGAAATAGGTTGCCCTAATCTTTCCTTGTATATGCATGATAGGGGACTGGTCTTATGAAATGCTATTACAGAGAGACGCTAAATTTTAGGGGTGTGAAGTGTGCAATATTTTTTTGCAAAATCCTTCGCAATATTTTTTTTCAAAATTATAGTTCTTCATCATAATTGGAACTTGCATTGGAATGAAAATAGACAGTTTTCACATTGGAAGTACCACTATACATCTTGTATGTGGTTACTTTATTTTCTGTTTTATTACTCTTATTAGTAAAGGATCATAGCACTTAATAACCCATAAATAATCCTAGGTTTGAAATTCTCTCTTACCACAAGTTATTCAAGAGAGAGAGAAAGAGAGAGAGAGAGGGAGATGTTTTATTTCTAAAGGGTTAATTTATTATTTTGTTAGGGAATTTTCTAAAGGTGTATTTTTTTTAATAGCAATTCTAAAGGGTTTTTAAACTCAAAGAAGTTGTACTAAATTTTCACTCAACGTAAATAATATATTAGGAATATACGAGCAATGCTATTCCACTATTGTTCAACTCATGAACTTATAAACTTATGAGTATTGCCGGTCTCACTTGTTGTGCAATCAACCTCATGTTAATGGTTGAGCTACATATTTATTGAGCTCTACAACATTTTTATTATATACATGTATAGAGACAGTGTAATTATTAGTTCTCCTAAGATGATAAAAAAAAGTACTAAACCGCAATAATGTTTGTGTTAATTAATACACAACGTGCAAGATATTGCTATAAGCAAACTCAAAATCAAATAAATTAAGGTCAATTTGTGAGACTATGACTATATATTACATTAAATAATTAGATCAAAAGACAAAATATTTGACTATGTCATTCCTCCCTTGAAGAGATTGAATTTTCCTGCCACGTATGATAAAGGCACTATCTGTGTCACATAGATCACAAAAGGGTTCATGTATTATGCCTTCTAGACGAACCCCACATTTTTTATTTTGTCAACACTAAATTTCCATATTGTTTCGGAAAATAAAATTCGATATGATTTTTTCTCAATTAATTAATTTTCATTACGAAGACCAAAAAAAAACCAAAGAATATACAAAATGGAAGTAATATGCATGCACGCTTATGGGCATCATACTGCTTGGAGACAACAATGCATTGTCCCCAACCCAAGTAAGTGAGACCAATTTTCTAGGACCGTGGCCGTGGGCCTATGGGGCAACCAAATCAGAGCGATTAGTGAGCTTTGTCAGGGACATGTAGCTAAGGTGCTCTTAGCCCCACATCAACTCACTCGATGGTGTTGGATTTAAAACGATTTTCGCAGCGGAAGATTGGCACAAGAACATTCAAATATTTTCTCAAAATAATTGACTATGTGAGTGTATAGTATTAATTCATAACAAATAGAAACATATAAAGAGAATAGATCTAATACTTCTTGTAGCCTATCAGCGGATCCTAGCTTTACTATATTCTCAACTACGATCTTCCAATCCAAATCTCAAGCACAACTGGATTAACGTGTGGGCGTTGTGTACTATTTCTTAAACTCACACTTTAAGCCCTTACAATTTTTTCAACACATGAGATTGCAAGGGTTTGTTCTATAGAGAATA
>JXTB01000077.1:202379-244536 GCA_002914805.1 Parasponia andersonii
GGTAGACCCTCTTCCGTAGTAGCCTGGTATCTTTTGTCCGTGTAACTAAACCGTCGGGTCTGCCAGTAAAGGCAGCCCCTTTTCCAGGAAGACCTTAACCTGTTCTAGAATAAAGTTTTATAATAACACGAATACTCATATGGGTCTTATGCGTAAATAGTGCGTGGGGTCTGTCGCTGTGGGCAGACCCCTTTTCCATAGCAGCCCCAAAGATAAATCTATGCGGAAAAGAGAACTTAATCTGTTTAAGATTTACCCTTCAACAAAATAGGCATTCACATGGTCTTACATTATATGTATGTGCCTTATATGTGATACTTTTTCAAGTGCTGAGCATTCCACGTGTTCGGCATATTTTTCCATGTTCTAAGCTCCTTCAGGATATATGCGCCATTGTCGAGCGCTTTTACCACCTCATAGGGTCCGGTCCAATTGGAGTCTAGTTTCAAAGAATTCCCTGTTCTGGCTTTCAGGACCCAATCCCCGGCGTTAAATCGTCGAGCACTTACCTTTTTCGCGTAGTAGGACCTAGCCTGCTGGTGGTATGAAGCCAGGTGGACCAAGGCCATGTTTCTCGTTTCTTCTAAGAGGTCTGTGTTGCTGCTTAACTGACGCTCGTTTAGGGGAGCATCTTTTACTACTTCGGAGCGGAGAGTCGGGAGGCCGACCTCGGTCGAGATCACAGCCTCTGATCCATAGACCATGGTGAACGGCGTTCTCCCAGTAGACCTCTGCTCTATGGTTCGATGGGCCCACACAACGGCCGGTAGTTCTTCTAACTACTTACCTTTAGACTCCTGCAAGTTCTTTTTGATGTTGCTGAATATGGCTTTGTTCGTCGCCTCTGCTTAATCGTTCCCCTGAGGGTAGTTCACGGAAGAGAAACTGAGCCTTATATCATACAGTTCGCACAACTCCTTAAGCTTAGCATTTTGGAACTGCATGCCATGGTCGGCGTGTATCTCTTTCGAGATCTCAAATCGACAGATTATGTTCTTCCAGATGAAGTTAATCGTGTCTGCCTTATTAACTGTCGTGTAGGCTTCGGCCTCTGCCCACTTGGTGAAATAGTCCTTGGCCAGCAAGACGTATTTTTTTCCTCCTGGACTTCTGGGGAGCTCTCCGACGATATCCAGACCCCACTTGGCAAACGACCAAGGAGTTATGTTCGAATGAAGAGTCTCCGCAGGCTGACATTTCATCCGGGCAAACCTCTGGAATTTATCACATTTTCTTACGAATTCGGCTGTCTCCGCCATCATGTATGGCCAAAAGTATCCGGCTGTTAGAGCCTTGTGGGCGAAGCTACGCCCACCAGAGTGGTTGCTACATACTCCCTCGTGAATTTCCTCCATCAGTTTTTGCGCTTCGACAGGGCCTATGCAGCGTAGCATCGGACCCATTGTCGATCTCCTGTATAACTATTCACCAATCATCGAGTACCTGGCGGCCTTTAACCTGACTGACCTCACTTCCCAAGGGTCTGCGGGTAGGTTCCCCAACGTCAAATACTGTGTGATGGGCTTCATCCACCCTTCGTCAGTAGTGCCGGTTGCAAACACATGGTGCACAAGGGTCTGCAGGGGGTCTTCCATGCTCCCACCTTCTAAGAGGACTTCTATGCTTTCAGTGTTGCCTCTGATTGATGCACTCTTAGCTAGCCCGTCAGCCCTCTGGTTCATCTCCCTAGGGATCGGTTCGATATTGAAATTACCAAAACGAGCCTTTGCTCCCATCACCTTGGAGAAGTACCAATGCAACCTTAGTTCTTTTACTTCGAAGTCTCCCCTGACCTGACCCGCGATCAACTGTGAGTCGGTCTTCATGGCGATGCTCTCTACTCCGAAGTGTAGTGCCAACTCAAGGCCTTGTAACAATGCCTCGTACTCCGCCTCGTTGTTAGTCGCCTGGTAGCCGAGCCTCAATGCTTTCTCAACTCTAAGACTCGTTGGGATCTGTAAAACTATCCCGATACCCGACCCTGTGGCATTCGTGGATCCGTCCGTGTAGAGCATCCAGGCTGAAGGGAGGTGGAGTTGAGACATCTGATTCGGGTCGTGCCGCTCGCCAAAGGACTCAATTTCCACCAGAAAATCCACAATGACCTGTCCTTTCTTTGCCGTTCGAGGCTAATATTCGATATCGTATATCCCCAGCTCGATGGCCAATTTGGTCAATCATCCCGACAGGTCTGGTTTGGCCAAGATTTTACGGATGGGGAAATCCGTATACACAGTGATCGAGTGCACCTCAAAATATTGCCAAAGTTTCTTTTTAGCATTGACTAGAGCGAGGACAAACTTTTATGCCACGATGTATCGAGTTTCGGCATCTAGGAGCATGCGGCTTATATAAAACACCAGTTTCTATTTACAGTCTTCCTCGATGAATAGTACAGCACTGATTGCTACTTCGGACACCGTTAAATAGGCATACATACGATCCCCCTCTGCCGGGGAAGCTAGGATAGGTGGGTGACTCATATACAGCTTGAGGTCTGCCAGTGCCCTGTCCTGTTCTTCCCCCCAGATGGCAGTAGAGCTTTTCTTCAAGCATTGGAAGAAAGGCTTGCATCGGTCGGACATCTTAGATACGAATCGGCTGAGAGCGGCTACTTTTCCGGCTAGGCGTTGGACCTCTCGAACGGATGAGGGTCTCTGCACATTCGAGATCGAGATCAGCTGGGTCGGGTTTGCCTCAATACCTCTCCGGCTTACGATATGCCCCAAGAATTGCCTAGAGGATACCCTAAACGCATACTTCTTGGGATTCAGATGCATCTGATGTTGCCTCAGAATCTGAAAACATTCGTCCAGGTGCCTCAGATGGTCTGAATCCTCCCTGCTCTTCACAACCATATCGTCGATGTAGACCTCCATAGTCTTTCCTAGTAGCCTGGCGAACATTTTATTCATGAACCTATGGTAGGTTGCCCCTGCATTCTTCAGGCCAAATGGCATACGCCTGTAGCAGTACAGACCTCGTTCCGTGATGAAAGCCGTGTGGATCTGGTCTTCCGCGTATAGGGGAATCTGGTTGTATCCGGAATAGGCATCCAGAAAGCTCATTTTGTTGAATCCCACCGTCGCATCTACCATTTGGTCGATTCTTGGCATGGGGAAACTATCCTTCGGGCAGGCCTTGTTCAGGTTGGTGAAGTCTATACAAATACGGTCATCGCCGTTTTTCTTTTTCACCACTACCGGGTTGGAGACCCATCGCGGGTATACGTATTCCTTGATCAGACCGCTCTCCAGCAACTTTTCTACCTCCTTGTTGATCGCCCTATTTTTATCTGGTGCAAACCTTCGGGGTTTCTGCCTGACTGAAGGGAAATGTGGGTCTATGTTCAGGCGGTGACAGGAGTGTTCGGGGTCTATCTCAGGCATATCATCGTGAGACCACGCGAAGACGTCCTCATTCCGTTTCAGGAATTCCAGCATCTCATTCTTTTGTTCCTCGGGTAACAAGGTCCCAATCAGAACCACCTTCGCTGGCTCTGCCTATTTCAAAGGGACCGCTACCAGCTCCTCGATCGTGGGTTCTGGACCGTTAGACTCTTCTTCGATTCGCTTCATGTACACTGGCAGGCGGTCCTTTGATTGCTATCCGTCCCTGGTTGCAGCACTTGCACTCGCGTCGGCTCCCCTCAGAACGGCTGAAAAGCATTTCTTTGCGGAGGCCTGATCTCCCTTGATGTCAATCGTGTATGTACCATCCTTTGACTGACATCTCAAGACCTGGTGGAGGGTGGACGCGACTTCATGCATGGCGTGGATCCATCTCCTTCCCATGATGACATTGAAGGAGGACTGGCAGTCAATGACGACGAAATCCACGTCCAAGCACCTCTCAGCTGCGCAGACATCAAGGGTCACGACGCCCAAAGGGCAGACCCTCGTGCTGTCGAAAGTGAACAGCGGTTGACAGGTCGGCCTGAGTGCGCTTCTATCCAAACCTATGTTCTCGAATGTGCTGAGGAATAGGATATTGACACTACTTCCACCATCGACCAAGACCCTTCCAACCAACGCGAAGCTGATCTGCAGTTTAATCATTAAGGGATCGTCGTGAGGACGGCGCACCGTGGTTAGATCTTGGTGGGTGAAAACGATGGGGGCGGCGGATGTGCAGCTTTAGCCCGACATCAAGTGGTTGACGGAGTGGCCCATCCCCCTCAAGCACTTCGCCCTACCCTCGGCTCTTTTGAGGCATCTTTCTTTTTTCTCTTGATCGTAGGTCGGCTCTGGCCTACCCACAATGGTCGGTACTATCCTCAGGGTCTGCTCTCTTGAGCCAGAGGCTTGGGCCTACTTCCCTTTCTCAGTCCTGGCGATGTCTTGCAGCAGCTGGGCTCCGTCGGTTTTCACGTACTGCTTCAACCTGCCAGCGTGGATCGCCAACATGACCTGAGCATAAAGGTTGCGGCAGTGGACGGTGTCATGCCCGAAGTCTTTGTGGAACTGGCAGTATTTGTTCCTGTTCTTCATATGTTCAGGGACGCCAGATTTGGATGGGTCTTTGAAAATGACCCTGTCCTTGTTTTGGAGGTAAATCACGTCGATCGACGTGTTGAGCTCATACTTGGGCAGAGAGTCACGGGTCGTCTTTCTCCTCTTGCCTCTCTCCAGACTGTCTCGGACGGGGACTTCCTGCTTCGGAGCCGGCCCTTAGCCCGGTGAGGTCCTCTTCACCCCTTGCGGGACCGGGGGTTGTACTGGCGTCGTTGTTATTGCGGCAGAGGTCTTGGGCGCCTTCTGGTGGCTTTCCAACATCCTGAATACCCCTTCCGACTTTGCCTGGACGTCCGCCATATCGTACAGAAGATTTAGAAGAAGGTGGTCCGATAGCATTGATCCTGGCTGTAGGCTCCGGACGAACGAGCCTGCGGCTTGGACCGAGTCGACGTTATGGACCAGTGACATTACCTCGAGGAAACGCGAGAGGTACTCCCGTGGGGATTCATCTGCGGCCTGCTCCAAACGATCTAGGTCTCGCATGGTTTTTTGTTGTCTTCGGACATCTGCATACTGTTTCAGTTTAAGTTTGCAGAAGTCTTCGAATCCGTTTATGGACTTTTCTGGGAGCTGCCTGAACTATAGCATGGCTGGTGCCGCAAGGGTCGTAGAGAAGACTTTGTAGGTCACGGTCTCGTCCCTGGTCTCCAAGGCCATCTTCTGCTGGAAGTGGTATATGTGGTCGAGGGGGTCAGTTTTCCCCTCGAACGGCCTGAAGGTTAGGGTCGTGAAATCCCTCGGTCTGGGTTCTATCTGGATCCAGTCCGCGAAGGCCGCCCGGTTGATACCTCGCACAGTTTGTTCTGCCAGATCATCGGGGGTCTGGTTGTGATGGTTGCCGAGTCTCTTACCTAACTCTGACATCATCTCTTGCTTCCAATCGGGGGGAGTACCCCTAGGGCTTTTATGGTATCTTTCGCCCGTTGCTCTCCTGGTTTGGAAGGGTCTCGACTAGCTTTGCCGTGCCCCGGATGGGGCAGGAGCTTCTCCCCGCAGTTGGCTTCCGAACTCTTGTTGGACTTCTTCGTCGAAATCTTCCCTCTGCTGGGTCCTATCTTCACTCGCCAGCAACCCTTCGAGGCGAGCATTATCTCTGTGTACCTCTGCAACCTCGTCCCTTAAACCCAGGACGGCCTCGTGGGCCATCTCTGCCTTCCTATTTGCTTTCGCTAGGGCGGCAAGCATCTGATCTAGCTTCTGCTCCAGATCTGGTCGTGCTTCTCGGGAGCTCCCTTCGGCGTCGGGACGTGTGCTCCTGGTTGTCATTCTTGAGGGTGCCATCAGACGTTGTATGGCTTTTTTGTTCGGGAAGAGCGCGGTCGTGAGTCTCTTACTCTTTTTCCCACGCTCAACCTATTTCCCACAGACGGCGCCAAACTGTTGGAGCAGTTTCTCACCAGTTGTCTACGTGTCTCGAACTGCTGATGCTATATTCTCCAACTGTCCACGTGTTCTTGCTGTCCCAAAGTACTCTGAACTCCAAGCAAGATCGGAGAGGCGGGGGTGGCTACCTGCAAAGACTCTCCGATGCTTAAGTCAGTGGTTTTTCTTTAATACAGGTTAGCAAAGAAATATTTCAATATGAATATATATCTGTTTCTTGTTCACAGACTTTTCTATATATTTCTGTTTGTAAGCATACATGCCCATCTTGGGAATGCATGGCTCTTATATAAATAGTCCCCAGATTGTGAACCATAGCGATCTCAATCTCAGGACTGAGTACTTTTCTCCTCAAAGTCTTTTTCAGAAGTTACGGGCCGAGATTTCTGTGATCTCCTCTGTATCGCCGTAGCCTGATTTCCGCCGCCTCCTATGGCTTGAATCTGTCAGGTGAGATTTGGGTAAATCGCCATTCTGTCAGGACGGTTTGCCCCTTGCGCACGCCTACCCAGGATTGCATTAAATGCGTTGTCTGGGTCTAGAAGCGTGAGTTACTTTCCATTGTATTCAGATAGAAGATCCTTGGGGCTTCCGACCCTCTCAACTGTTGAGGTGAGGGCCATTGTATTCAGGTGGAAGACCCTCGGGGGTTCCGACCCCCTAGTGTCAAGGTAAGGGTCGGACTGGGCCAGGCCTGTCCAGGATCCGTGGCGGGCCCGGCACTAACCTTGGGAAGCCCAATAACCGATTTAGTATCACGTGCGACCCGCGTGACCTTTAACTAATCGTTTTTGACAGCTGTCGGATGGTAGGCCACATTTGTAACCTGTTCTGCCATTTAATCGCCCGTATATCATTTAGGAACGAATCCCACAATATGTCAGATATAAATTTGACCAGGCGACTCTGAAATTGCCAACCCCTAATTTTATAGCTTCTCCACACACCCATAGGTCAAGATTCTCTACATAATGTTCAAAATTGTCCGCCCTATCTCCGCCTACAATTTCCATTCCCAAGACATGTATTGTGCTCTTGGTTATGTGTCCTAATCCAGATCACGTGGTGGAATTGTCAAGGTTTCTAAGATTTTGCCTCTTCGTCAAGAATCTAGAGTACTTCTGCTTGGCCGAAAACCGATGTTTCACACGTCCGATTACTTCTTATGATTTAACTTTGGACCTGCCGTTGGGAATGATGCGGAATATATATACATATTAATTTAGGATTTGGTTGCATATTTGAATATGAATTTTTGCTCTTCTTGTTGTTATTATTATTATTATTATTTCTTATTTAGGATAATTAATACATTTTATCTTATTTTGAATTATCAGAGTATAGTTTGTTTAAAATTCTTTTATTTAGTTTTCTAAGTGAATTATGACTCTTAGATAAATAGTGTTATTATTTTCATTAGGTGGTTATATTGTTACTCATTATTTCTCCTCTTAGTTTTTTTAGATGAGATAACAACACAAAAATATTCTGACTTTTGAGATGTCTCGTGTTTTTTAAGTTTTTTTGGATAAGATAATTGATACAAAAATGTTTTGATTTTTGACTTTTCTACAAAAACTAACCTTATTTTTCATTTCAGCAAATTAATATTTTAAAATATTTGTTTTTTAAGTTTTTTTGGATAAGATAATTGATACAAAAATGTTTTGATTTTTGACTTTTCTACAAAAACTAACCTTATTTTTCATTTGAGCAAATTAATATTTTAAAATATTTAAAATCTCAGCAAATATATATTGTGAGCACGAGACCAGAGTATCTCTCATTACCTTATTAAAACCGTTTAAACATAGAATATATTTTTACAAAAAAAAAAGTTTTATAATCAGTTTTTTTTTTATTTTACTTTTATTAAAACCGTTTAAACATAGTATATATTTTTACAAAAAAAAAAAGTTTTATAATCAGTTTTTTTTTTATTTTACTTTTTAAAAAAGAGGAGAAACTTGTGAAGTATAAAGTAATTCTAATAACACATATTACTGTTTGAAATGTTTTTAATTTATTAATGAGAGGTAATTCGGCTTTCTTACCATTAAAATCACTCAATTACTTTGCACAAGATATACATTTACAACGATTTTAAATATTATGGAATTCATTGAAAAATATAAAAAGCAACGGTTAATTTTTTTGCAAAAAAAAAAAAAAAATCAAAAGTCATGATATTTTCCTGTCTTATCCCTTTTTGGATTCTAAGAGGTTTCAATGTAATTATTTTTAAGGGATACTATAAAAAAAATACCACTTTTAGTGTTTTATCAAAAAAACTCTCACATTTTTATTTATATCAAATTAAATATTTAATTTGTACTTTTCTATCATATAGGACCAGTCCCACAAATTTGGTCAAAATTGAAACCTTATAGTATTTAAAATACATGTTTGCCCTTAATTCTTTTTTTTTTTTTTTTTTACTTTTAATTGTTTCAATACTTATTATTTTCACTTTAAATGATTAAAAAAAACGACATTTTTTAAAATCTCTCTCTCCAATTTAGTTTTTTTTTTTTTTTAAATTTAAACTCTTGAAAAAGAAACTTTTGTCATTCTATTTTTAAATTGTTTTGAATAATTGAAAATTTTCTTTTACTTTTAATAATTATTATTTTTACTTGTAATATTTTTTCTCTAGAAAAAAACAAGAGAAAGACAATAATCTTTTTTATTTATAAGTATTTTTAAGTATTTAAACCATTTCATTCATAGTAGTTTTATTTTATTATGTTTTATGAGTTTTAAGGATAAAATGTCTTTCAAATAATATAAGGTACCAGAATTGCTGGCTTGGTAGAAAAATACAAATTAAATGTTTAATTTGATATAAATAAAAATCTGTGGATTTATTTGATAAAACAATAATGATAGTGGTTTTTTTTTTTAATATTATCCATTATTTTTAATTCATCATGAGCTGAATATTTAATAGTCAAAATTAAATTTCTGGTCAATTAAATAGTGATTCTGCTCACTTTAAGTAGTCGATCGAGTGGGTGTTGGTAAGTTTTCTGAATTTCAAAGGTACCGTTAGGCATCTGCCAAAATTCTTATTACCCAAAAAAATAAAAAATAAAAATCAGTTAGTTGAGTAGTAAGGAACATAACTACCATTCTCCATCTCCCAGTCACTGATTTTATGCACACCAACCTATTTCTTTCAATCGGTCTCGTTCAAAACTTGCAATGCTTAAATCAATTTGTCTGGTGCAAACGTACCAAACCTATTTACCAAATCTGTTAATTAAGTTACATATAATTAAGTGCTGCAATCAGAGCATATTTTAAGTCTCTGGCTTCTTAGACACTTGAAACAGAAGGAAAATGTCTTCGTTTTCTTCAAAAATGGGTTCACATTTTTCTTTTCTTTATTTTTATCTGTGTTCGGAGACGTTGGAACTGAGGTTTGAAGATTAAAAGCAGATAAATTGAGGTAATGTATAGGATATCATACTCTTCTCAATGTTAAGGAGCATATTTTTTATTAAAAATATTAGCTCTTCGAAAACGATTTATGACATGGACAATATAGCTACCCTTTTATTATTATCACTTCGTTTTAATGTTTACATCAATTATTCATTCTTGTTTTCTTAGAGGGCCGAAATAAATATCTATTATGATACTGCAGGAAAAAAATTAAGCATAGGGGAGATTTTTACAGTACTGAAAGGAATGTGTTCCACCATAGGTGGACTCTCTCTGTCTCATCGAAAGCTCCAAAATTTCATTGTCTATATCTCTCATAATCTGACCAGCAGTACTACTAGTGCTACAACCTATGATGTATCTCATCTCCTTCTACATTTTCACTATTTATTTATCTGAATAATAATTATTAAAAAAAAATCTTGTTCTTGAATCTTGATAAATTTCTCCCAAAATGATTACAGGACAATGAATGGTGCTCCACGGTCGCTTTTGCTGCCCGTTTGTTCGCCTACATAACCTTTTTCAGTAAGTATTTAGAAAACAATTTTGTTTAGATTTCCAATTTGAATGATGCGGCTCTACACGTGATATGTGAATGTAATATTCATGTAGAATGTGATATTTAACAAGTGAGATCAAAGGAGTCATGCATTAAATTACAAAAATATGTTCAACGTCTTCTATATAAACAAATTTTTAGGTTTGAAAAATTGGGATTCAAGTTTAAAAAAAACCTTCCACATGGTGAAAAGATTAAGAAATGATATTCAAATTCACACAAGATTCATGTATGTGTAAATATTTACGCTCACTAGTGTACATTCTTTTGTTTTGATGCAGTAGCTTTGGTTATAACCATAGTACTCGTGATTGTGAAGTTCCTGTTTGAAGTGTCGAACGTGGATAGGGCTTCAGAGGATGCTGGGGAAATTAGTACGGAAACTAACCCATTGATGAGGCCAGAGAAGACAGTAATGCAAGTGACTTATTATGGTACTTGTGAAGAAGAATACGTAGAAACTGGCAGTTGTAGTAATAGTAGTAGTGATATTAGTAGGCATAGTTCTTGTTCCGAGGACTTGTACGATGGGAAACTATGTGTGATTTGCTACGACAATTTACGGAATTGTTTCTTCGTTCCTTGTGGCCATTGTGCTACTTGCTACGACTGTGCCCAAAGGTATGTGTTCCCCACCCACGACACCCAAAAAAAAAAAAAAAAAAGTTAGACATGGTAATTTGGGTGTCTTATTACTTATTTGAAGAGTTAAAAGAAAATGTAGGGTAGAATTGTACAAATTGAATCACTTCAACATGTTACCATGCTGTCTTGCAGGATTTTCTTTGGAGAAAGCAAGAGTACTTGCCCAGTATGCCGAAGATTCATTCGCAAAGTAAGAAAATTGTTCACCGCTTAGGAGTTTTTTTTTTTTTTTCTCTCTTTACATCAATTTGTGCTCATTAGATAGTGAACTAAGATTCTCATGAAAATGTTTCATAATTTTGAAGTTGTATGAACTCAAACCGTATTGAATTTTGTGAGTGGATTACAACCAAGAATATTGTTTCTACTACATGGCATTCTCGAATTTAGCAAAAACAAAGAAGAAAAACTATTTGTAATTTGATCCCTTAAGCGTCACATACTTTTACTGAATCTGTAATTTTGTCTTACTATTACATGACTATAGCTGACTTGATAATATGTAAGTGATTTTTTTTGACATTTTATAATTCTTCAAAGTCATCACGTATGCGACAAAAAAACACATTGACATTACAAAATCGCCGTCTAACTCACGTCAAACCTTTCAAATAAGTCTATGAAAAGAAAGAATAATGCGACTGCAACACCAAATAAGTTTATATAAGCCTCACTGCAAAAAAAAAGGATCATACCCATCTCAAAGCTCATCTTCTCAGGTATTTTCTTGTTACCTTTTTAGAAAGCAGGCAAAGCCTTACAAAATTATAAAATTATAAATAGCAATATAACTATCAAGTCAAGTCAAAAACACTAGAAATAATGCACAAAAAATCCATGACAGAGTCATTTTGTATCCACACAAAAAAAAAAAAAAAGAACATTCCGGGGAAAATTGAACAAGTGGAAGGTGAATAAATTCCCTATTCCATTGCTCCGAAATTCAGGGGAGAAGTGTGGTAAGAATGGAATGCTTGGGTTAGGATGTTCCACTGATGAACTTGTAGGACAAAATTGAAAAATATCTAAAAGACAAATGGATATTAAATAATTAAACTAATTACAACATTATTATATTATCAAAATAATTATAACTAAAACAGTAGAAGAATCAAGGCCTATGTGTCACATAATTACTAGAACTAGATATAGGAATTCTTGAAGAATTCAAAACTAGAGGGAGAGAATTCAGAATAGATTACCTCTCAAGGTATAATTAATTTAAAAAATCTAAGCTTCCTTATATAGACGTTAAAAATAAAAAAATTTCATTCTTAAGCAATGTGGGACAAGTTTTTTAGTTATTATTGGCAGCATTTTTTAATACTAATGAGTCTATTTTGAGTATAAATTTTACATTCACCCAAAGTCTATTTTGAGCATATGAGTATACAATTTTGAAGTACTTGTCCAGTAGATAAATAATTTACCATGACCTATTAAAAATACTAAGAGGGTTCTACTCAATTATGTGCTCTAAAATACTTCATGACAATGGTGTTTTCCACCGTTTTTTCAAAATCTCCAACATGAATGAAATTTAGGTACACTAATTAAAGAAACCTAATGATAGAGTTCAATGGTCAAAACCTATATAGGATAGGTAGGTGTTCACCTTTGAACCTTTCTTTATGAAAGCATATTTATTTTACTAATTGATCAGTAGACACGACGTCTTTAAACTGTTCTACAATTCGTATAAATGATGACATACCTTACATAGGAATCTTCTTAACATAATTCAGTTCTTACTTTTATGTTCGTTTTGGCTATGAATATACGCCTGGTCCTGCGAGAGTTTCTAAGGGATTGAGCCTCAATAATTCCCTTTCGAAGCGGCTTATCTTCTCTCCCTTATAAGTGATTCTTAATCAAGAGTAATCTGTATTACTCTGCTCGTATTTTCCTACGTATAAGAATCATTAAAAGCATGGCTTAGTCTTCTCTATACAGATATCACTTTTTTCATTGTAGGAATGGACAGGAGGATAGCCTCCACAGTGATCCAACTAAGTTTTTATAATTAGGTTGTCTTTTTGAACCTAGATTTGGGGATCTCTAGTCAATAAGGTTGGGTTTCCATTGTATCAACTTATTCTTTCATGGGCTTTAGTCTTATTTTCCTCGATGATTTTTCAACTAACTCTCTATTTAACTCTTTGGTTAACAGATCCACAATGTTATTCTTTGACTTCACATAGTCAACAGAGATAACTCCAGTTGTGAGTAGTTGTCAAATGGTATTATGTCTACGACGTATATTTGTAGACTTACCATTTTACATATTGCTCTATGTTCTTCCAATTGCAGACTGACTATCACAATAAATGCAAATTATAGGCACAGGCTCCTGCCACATTGGAACATCCTCTAAGAATTTCTGCAACCATTCTGCTTCTTCACCACACTTGTCCAAAGCAATGAATACATATTCCATTGTAGATTCGACTATACAAGTTTGTTTTGAGGATTTTCATGATACAGTTGCACCTGCTAGTGTGAATACATACCCTTTAGTAGATTTCGAGTCTTTCATGTCAGATATTTAGTTTGAATCATTGTAATCTTCTAGGACAGTTAGATATCTGGTATAGTGCAACCCATAGCTCCGAGTATACCTTAAGTACCTTAGTACTTTTACTATTCCTTTCCAGTCCTAGATTACTCGTGTATCTACTCAGTTTTCTAACTGCGTAAGCTTGGTCTGGTTTTGTACAACTCATCAAGTACATAAGACTTCCTATTACTCTGGAATATTCCAATTGAGAGACACTCTCTCCTTTGTTCTTTGATGGGTGCCGATTTGTATCTACTGGTATTCTAGAAATTCTAGAATCATCCTTATTAAATTTCTCAAGAATCTTATCTACATAGTGTGACTAACTTAAAATAAGTCCATGTAATGTTCTTGAGATTTTAACTCCCAATATGACATTGGCTAAACCTATGTCCTTTATGTCAAATTTAGAATTTAATATCTTTTGGTAGATTTGATCATCTTATCAGTACTACCAATAATGAATATATCGTCAACATAAAGACACAAAATGACATAGCCATTATCTGTATTCTTTACATAGACACATGTATCACATTTATTAATTTTAAATCTATTTGACATCATCACACAGACAAATTCTCATGCCATTGTTTTGGTGCTTACTTTAATCTGTATAAAGACTTCACCAATTTACAAATTTTCGTATTCTACCCATATGCGGAAAAACCCTCGAGTTATTCTATGTAGATTTCTTCATTTAAATCTTCATTTAAGAAAACTATTTTTACATCTATTTGATGTACTTCAAGATTATGTAAAGCTACAATTGCAAGTATCATCATAATGGAAGTTATTTGTAACCCTTGATTACAAGTCTAATCTTATACTTGTGAATTATTTTATCTGCTTTCATTTTCCTCTTAAAAATCTATTTGGATACTAGAGGTTTATAGCCTGGAGGAACATCCACCAGTTTCCAAGTATGATTTTGTAGGATAGAATCAACTTTATTTTGAATGGCCTTTTTTCGCAAAGGACCTTTTGAAGAGCTCATAGCTTCTTTAAAGATTTAAGGTTCAACCTCTAGCAAATAGGTCAAAAAATTTGGACCAAAAGATTTTTCTGTTCTAGCTCTTTTGTTACATCTAGGCTCTTTCTCAATATTCTTATTATATTCTTGATCCTGACTACTCTTAGTAGCAGTCTCATATGTCCGTTCCAACGAACTTGACTTTTCTTTTGATCTATATGGAAATACATGTTCAAAGAATGATTCATTCTATTATCATGTTTTTGTGTATGTCTAGAATTTGTGACTCATACATAAGAAACTGATAAGCACTATTGTTTTGTGCATATCCAATAAAAATGCAGTCAACCATCTTTAGTCCTATTTTCACCATTTTAGATACAGGTATGGCTACTTTGGCAAGACACCCCCACATTCGTAAGTATTTGTAGGAAGATTTTATTCCTTTCCATAATTCATAAGGGGTTTTGTCCTTTTTTCGGGGTACTTTATTTAAAAGATAATTGCTAGTCAATATCATTTCCCACCACATGTTCTAAGATAACCCATAACATAACAGTATTGTATTCATCATCTCTTTCAAGGTATAATTTTTTCACTCAGTAATACCATTTGATTGAGGTGAATAAGGTAGAGTGACCTCATATATTATTCCATATTTTACACAAAACTCGCCAAAAAGTGATTCATATTCTCCTCCATGATCATTTATAATCACTTTAATTCTCTTATTAAATTGATTTTCAACCTCATTCTTACAGAGAATAAATTTTTCTATAGCTTCGTCTTTACTTTTTAGCAGATATACATAACAATATTTTATACTATTATCGATAAAAGTAATAAAATACGTATTGCCATCTCTTGTACCATTTTTAAATCACAAATATCACTGTGAATTAAATCAAAAGGTTTTGTGTTCCTTTTAATCGTTTAGAACGATGATCCTGTCAATTTTTACTCAACACAAGTTTCACACTTATGTTTGGAATCAATATGGAAAGCGAGTATATGATTTAAGTTAATTAATCTACATAAAATATCATAATTAATATGTCCTAGTCTACCATACCATAAATTGGAAGACTCAAGCAAGTAAGCAAAAAAATTATTAACTTTATTAATAATTGGCTTAACAATGATTACATTCAGCTTGAAAAGCCCATTATTTACATATCCCTTTCCAAAATACATTCCATTTTTGGATAAAATAATTTTATCTGATTCAAATACCATACGAAATCTACGTTTGCTAAGCAACAAACCGCACATTAAGTTCTTGCAAATTTTTGGCACATATAGAACATTGTTGAGAATGAGATCTTCCCAAACGTCATCTACAGAATCACTTTTGATTGACCCTTAATCTCAGATGTGGCAGAGTTTCTCATGTATAGCTTATCCATATTAATCGATTCAAAGAAAGTGAACATCTCCTTATCGGAATAGACGTGCCTTATAGCACCAATGTTAATCCACCATTCTCTTGAGTTAGACTCAACCAAGGTCACTTGTGAAACCACTACTGAAACGTTTATATCAGATACATCTTGAGTGATGTTGTCCATTATATTGGCCTCATGGTTCTTCTTCTTTGGCAACCTACAGTCTGCAAACTTGTGATCTATTTGCCATAATTAAAGTATTTGCCTTAGAATTTCAGCTTCTTAGAAATTTCTCCTTTAGGTTTCATCTTAGCCCATCTACTAGATTTGTTTTTCTTAGAATTATGGCTATGTTTCACCAAATTTGCTTTAGCTCCAGTTGAAATGAGCCCTGTTTTCTCAGATTTTCTGTTGTCTTCTTCAATTCGAAGTCTAACGATCAAATCTTCCATGCTCAATTCCTTTCTCTTGTGCTTCAGGTAGTTTTTGAAATCATGCCATGCATGAGGTAGGTTTTCAATAACAACAAGTACTTGAAAGTTTCCACTTACTACCATACCCTCGTATGAATCTCAGATAAAATTACTTGGATTTCTTGTACTTGACTGATCACAGGTTTAGAGTTCACCATCTTATAATCAAAGAAGCGGCCAATAACAAATTTCTTGGACCCAATATCCTCTATCTTATATTTCTAGTCTAGCGACTCCTATAATTCTTTGGTCGTACTCTTTACTTGGTATACACTGTAAAGAGTATCAGAAAAACTATTCAACACACAGTTTCAGCACAAAAATTTTGAATGCTTCCAAGCATCAATCACATTGACTACTTAGACATCTTGCTCATCCTCATTGAGTGATGGAGCATTCTCAGTAAAGAATCTCACAAGATTCAAGGTGATAAGATAGAATAACATCTTTTATTGTCACCTCTTAAAATTCAAACTATCGAATTTCTCCAATTTTTTAGCATAGCTCAAAGGAATCGAAACTGGCACTGCCAGGTTATGCACAATAAGCACCTTAGCACTGGCCACAAGAAGGTCTTAGGAACGAGTCATGTCCTCAACATTGTTTGTAATATCTGAAATTAATCAATCAACAATCATTAATTTCTATGCAACAAACTATTCTCAAGAAAGACTGAAGGGATCAAAAATAGGTCCCACTTAAAATCTTGCCTCCTTAAATAGAGTTTCAATGAAACTCCCAGGAAAGATGTGGAGGGGTCACAGTTCCTTCCACTTCAAACTCGGTCTCCTTTGACAAAACCTCTCTTCTTTTTCCAACCAATTTATAATATAATAACAAATTTAATTTCCAAAAAAAAATTACCTTGCAACCAGTTTATAATATAATACTAAATTTAATTTCCAAAAAAAAAATTCCTCGACCATCTTTATAAAAAAAGAATATGTTTTAAGCTTGTAGGACAAAACTAAAAAAAAATCTAAAAGACAAATGGAAATTAAATAATTAGACTAATTACAACATTATTATATTATCAAAATAATTATAATTAAAGCAACTATATTAAAACTATAATTAAATAAGAGAAAAGAAATGCAAACCACAGTAATAAAAACAAGGCCTATATGTCACACAGTTTTCTTAAAATAAATTCGCCTCCTCTCATAATATTAGAGGTCGCTAGGCATCCGTTTTCCAAGATACAACGACTATCTGGAGTGGCAAGCTAAGCACCAAACTTCTATTTTAGATGGACTGAATACTGCTAGAACTCTATCACAGAACTCTAAACATTTTTATTAGAACTAGATCTAGGAATTTTTGAACTAAGAACTCAAAATTAGAACTAGAGGAGAAAGAGATAATTTAGAGAAGTGAATAGATTATTTTTTAAGGTGTAAATAATTTGAAGAACCTAAACTTCCTTTTATAGACTTCAAAAATCAAAAATTTCCATTCGTAAGTAATGTGGGACAATTTTTTTAGTTACTATTCATAGTATTTTTCAATGCTAATAGGTATACTTTGGGCATCAATTTCACATTCATCCATTTTAAGTATATGAGTATATAATTTTGAAGTACTCGTCGAGTAGATCAACAATTTACCATGACCTATCAAAAGTTTCCAACAGAAATTGAACCTCTATTTTGCTTGACCTTTCTGGAAGGTTGTGAAGTATTACAATTAGTACGTCTCAGATTTTGATCATAATCTAGTATTAGTTTCTAAAATAAAGTATCTTTATGAACAAAGTGGTTGCATTTTCTTCTTCTTCTTTTTTTTTTTTTTTGATTACGTTAGTTTTGCTACCTCAATTCTCTATTCTGGCTTGTATTTATAATGTGTGTTTATAGGGACAAATTATATCTTTGTCCCCAAATTATCATCTATATAGGATTTTGCTCCCTAAATTATTTTTCTTTGCAAAAATCCTCTATTCGATTGTAGAAAAGACGCTTATTCTGTTATTTTTCGTGACGAAATAGTAATGTGTCTTCCTCTTTAGGGTTGTTTGAAAGGTAATAAGGTAATTGTAGTATTTAAGTATTTCTTTTTCATTTTTTTTAGGACTAAAAAGTTGTTCAATTTATAAATTTTAACCTAAACTCAAATCAAACGTATTCTACATTAAAAAAAATAAAAATAAAACGAAAAGAATGAACACGCTCAGGTCTAGGACTCTTTCTCCTTCCCTTTCGTTTTCTTCTTCATCATTGACATTCTATATTAAAGATTCATTCTGGAAGTGAAATGAAAGATGAGCAACCTTATTATGGTATGCATACTATTTTTTTATATAATACAACTCAATATTAGATTATTCAATTAATACTTTTAGGGAGTTTGATTTTACGAACTAGGAGTGTATTGAAGAGGGTTTTGTAATAAATTCCTTACAAATAGAAGACTACAATATGGATGGAAGGTAATAGAATGAGCTAGTTTTTAGTTTTAATGGAGGTTGGAGCTGTCTTTTGGAGAAGAAGACTATACTATAGGAGAAGAAAATGGAAGAATTTGGCACCTAATTTAAGAGTATATAGGTGAGGGTATTAAATTTGATAATAAAAGTTCCAACTAACCTTATTTTGAGGTGATACATTATAGTTCTGTCTGAGTTACAGATGGAAAGTAACAGAAGATGAATATTTTATACAATCAAATAGTTCGGAGGATTCTTGCAAAGAGAAATAGTGTAAAAGACAAAACTTTGTATAGACGATAGTTCAGAAGGTAAAGATACAATTTGTCTTCTATATATAAACAAATAAATATGTAACGAACAAAACGAGTATCTTTATAGTATTTTACATTTTCTTGTTTATTTTTCCCACTTTTCTATAGTATTATTTTTTTCTCCATCCCAAATTTAGGGAAAAAAAATGACAAGGATAAACATTGTGGGTGACAGTTAATTCAAAGTATGGCAATCTAACTAACAATTTTCAAATTAATTGTGATTATGGGAGAGTTTTTATGGGAATAGAAGAGTTGGGTAACCCGATAACTTCAAATATATGTTATTACAAAAATTTCTATTAGGATTAAGTTTTCTATTGATCTTGAGTGTGAGACCCGTTCCCAAATCATACACCACATGGACAATTAAGCGGCAGAACAGGTCATAAACGGGGCACACCGTCTGACATGTATCCAGAGTGACTAGTTAAAGGCCACGCAAGTCGCACGTGACACCACATAGGCCATTGGGCCGTCCGAGGTTAGGGCCGAGCCCATCCCAGACCCTGGACGGACTCGGCCCAGTCCGATTCTTACCTCGACAGTTGAGGGTCGGAAGCCCCAAGGGTCTTCCACCAGAGTACAATAGGAAGCAACTCACAACTCCAGACCCAGATAGAGTATTTAATGCGATCTTGAGTAAGTATGCGTAGGGGACAAACTACCCTGACAGAACGGCGATTTATCCAAACCTCGCCCCTGACAGACTCAAACCATAAGGGACGGCGGGAACTAGGCTACAGCGGGACAGGGAGAATCACGGTAATTTCGGCCCGTAAACAACTGATTTAAGCATCGGAAAGCCTTTGTATATGGCCTCCCCCGCCTCTCCAATCTTGCCTGAAATCAAAAGCTCTTTGGGATAACAAGAACACGTGGACAGTTGGAGGATACAATACCGACAGTTCAGAGACACGTGAATAGTTGGTGAAAACCGCTCCAACATTAAGAACGTCTATTTTGAAGTTATATAACTAGGCATTATCTTCTCTCAAATTATAAAGAGAGAGTGTTGGATCATCTTATTTGGTGAAAGGGTTTTTTGGGTCTTCCGCGTAGCTAAAGCTAAGAGTGGATAATTATGAGTTTATAAAATTTTTGGGTTTGTGAAAATATAGTGTAACTAAAGGCTCTCGGGGTTTCCGCGGGTGGAAATTAAAGGTGTAATTATTCTCCTACTTAGTAAAAAGCCTTATGATGGCCTCCGAACGTAGATAACTGAGTTAAAACACGTTAGCTTCTCCCACATTGTTGCATCAAAAAAAATATTAGGCACTTGACTTATTATCTTAACGAAGGCTCGAACCAAATTACATGAGTCATAAATTTTAGATGGATAGCTTTTTTAAAATATTTGTGTAACAGATCTTATTAATATAAATTAAAATTTCAAATAAAATTAGGATTATTGGCGCATACGATTTGATAAGTTAGTTAAACATGTTAATTTATTTAGTTATTCAAATTGAATCTGATGTTTATTCCATCTATTCATTTTTCTCATTTCAATTGTTTATTTCAACTATTCATTTTCTCATTATCGTATCCCTTCCAAGAAAAAACCATTAACTTCATTTTTCTCATTATAATATCCCTTCCAAGAAAAAACCATTAACTAAATCATGTATACATTATATTATTTGATTGGTATGAAACTTTTTAAAGAAACCAAACCAAATCAAACAATACCGTATTTGGCTGTTTTGGTTAGTTTGCACTCATGCCCGATAATTTAGACTTTTGTAATATCCAATTAAGTTTAAACAAGTAATCATAACTTTCCAAAGAAAACATATAATCGTCATTTAATTTAAACTCATAGTCTATGTATTTCATATAATTTCCAACATAACCAAATCTCAAACTTATCCTCCATTATTGAAATTTTAACTACCACTAAACTTTAAAGTTTTAAATATTAAACAATAACAAATTAACAGCTTGTTTTCTTAATCAAAAGCAAATCAAATAAGTTACATAACAGAAAAAATATATAATTGAGTTTATAAGTCACAAGAATATAGAAAATGTGTACAAAATAGAACATATATGTAATAATTTATCGATTTAATTTAATTGATTTAGGAGTCGATTTGATGGTTTCACATTCTAAAATTGTAAAATCCAACCAACTAACAAAATAGTGATTTATAAACTGACCAAACCAATCAATTATTTCGAAAAATCATGTAAGTAAAATCCAACCAACTAACAAAATAGTGATTTATAAACTGACCAAACCAATCAATTATTTCGAAAAATCATGTACTTTGGTTNTGAACAAAGTGGTTGCATTTTCTTCTTCTTCTTTTTTTTTTTTTTTGATTACGTTAGTTTTGCTACCTCAATTCTCTATTCTGGCTTGTATTTATAATGTGTGTTTATAGGGACAAATTATATCTTTGTCCCCAAATTATCATCTATATAGGATTTTGCTCCCTAAATTATTTTTCTTTGCAAAAATCCTCTATTCGATTGTAGAAAAGATGCTTATTCTGTTATTTTTCGTGACGAAATAGTAATGTGTCTTCCTCTTTAGGGTTGTTTGAAAGGTAATAAGGTAATTGTAGTATTTAAGTATTTCTTTTTCATTTTTTTTAGGACTAAAAAGTTATAAATTTTAACCTAAACTCAAATCAAACGTATTCTACATTAAAAAAAATAAAAATAAAACTAAAAGAATGAACACGCTTAGGTCTAGGACTCTTTCTCCTTCCCTTTCGTTTTCTTCTTCATCACTGACATTCTATATTAAAGATTCATTCTGGAAGTGAAATGAAAGATGAGCAACCTTATTATGGTATGCATACTATTTTTTTATGTAATACAACTCAATATTAGATTATTCAATTAATACTTTTAGGGAGTTTGATTTTACGAACTGGGAGTGTATTGAAGAGGGTTTTGTAATAAATTCTTTACAAATAGAAGACTACAATATGGATGGAAGGTAATAGAATGAGCTAGTTTTTAGTTTTAATAGAGGTTGGAGCTGTCTTTTGGAGAAGAAGACTATACTATAGGAGAAGAAAATGGAAGAATTTGGCACCTAATTTAAGAGTATATAGGTGAGGGTATTAAATTTGATAATAAAAGTTCTAACTAACCTTATTTTGGGGTGATACATTATAGTTATGACTGAGTTACAGATGGAAAGTAACAGAAGATGAATATTTTATACAATCAAATAGTTCGGAGGATTCTTGCAAAGAGAAATAGTGTAAAAGACAAAACTTTGTATAGACGATAGTTCAGAAGGTAAAGATACAATTTGTCTTCTATATATAAACAAATAAATATGTAACGAACAAAACGAGTATCTTTATAGTATTTTACATTTTCTTGTTTATTTTTCCCACTTTTCTATAGTATTATTTTTTTCTCCATCCCAAATTTAGGGAAAAAAAATGACAAGGATAAACATTGTGGGTGACAGTTAATTCAAAGTATGGCAATCTAACTAACAATTTTCAAATTAATTGTGATTATGGGAGAGTTTTTATGGGAATAGAAGAGTTGGGTAACCCGATAACTTCAAATATATGTTATTACAAAAATTTCTATTAGGATTAAGTTTTCTATTGATCTTGAGTGTGAGACCCGTTCCCAAATCATACACCACATGGACAATTAAGCGGCAGAACAGGTCATAAACGGGGCACACCGTCTGACATGTATCCAGAGTGACTAGTTAAAGGCCACGCAAGTCGCACGTGACACCACATAGGCCATTGGGCCGTCCGAGGTTAGGGCCGAGCCCATCCCAGACCCTGGACGGACTCGGCCCAGTCCGATTCTTACCTCGACAGTTGAGGGTCGGAAGCCCCAAGGGTCTTCCACCAGAGTACAATAGGAAGCAACTCACAACTCCAGACCCAGATAGAGTATTTAATGCGATCTTGAGTAAGTATGCGTAGGGGACAAACTACCCTGACAGAACGGCGATTTATCCAAACCTCGCCCCTGACAGACTCAAACCATAAGGGACGGCGGGAACTAGGCTACAGCGGGACAGGGAGAATCACGGTAATTTCGGCCCGTAAACAACTGATTTAAGCATCGGAAAGCCTTTGTATATGGCCTCCCCCGCCTCTCCAATCTTGCCTGAAATCAAAAGCTCTTTGGGATAACAAGAACACGTGGACAGTTGGAGGATACAATACCGACAGTTCAGAGACACGTGAATAGTTGGTGAAAACCGCTCCAACATTGAGAACGTCTATTTTGAAGTTATATAACTAGGCATTATCTTCTCTCAAATTATAAAGAGAGAGTGTTGGATCATCTTATTTGGTGAAAGGGTTTTTTGGGTCTTCCGCGTAGCTAAAGCTAAGAGTGGATAATTATGAGTTTATAAAATTTTTGGGTTTGTGAAAATGTAGTGTAACTAAAGGCTCTCGGGGTTTCCGCGGGTGGAAATTAAAGGTGTAATTATTCTCCTACTTAGTAAAAAGCCTTATGATGGCCTCCGAACGTAGATAACTGAGTTAAAACACGTTAGCTTCTCCCACATTGTTGCATCAAAAAAAATATTAGGCACTTGACTTATTATCTTAACGAAGGCTCGAACCAAATTACATGAGTCATAAATTTTAGATGGATAGCTTTTTTAAAATATTTGTGTAACAGATCTTATTAATATAAATTAAAATTTCAAATAAAATTAGGATTATTGGCGCATACGATTTGATAAGTTAGTTAAACATGTTAATTTATTTAGTTATTCAAATTGAATCTGATGTTTATTCCATCTATTCATTTTTCTCATTTCAATTGTTTATTTCAACTATTCATTTTCTCATTATCGTATCCCTTCCAAGAAAAAACCATTAACTTCATTTTTCTCATTATAATATCCCTTCCAAGAAAAAACCATTAACTAAATCATGTATACATTATATTATTTGATTGGTATGAAACTTTTTAAAGAAACCAAACCTATACAGTATATTATTTGATTGGTATGAAACTTTTTAAAGAAACCAAACCAAATCAAACAATACCGTATTTGGCTGGTTTGGTTAGTTTGCACTCATGCCCGATAATTTAGACTTTTGTAATATCCAATTAAGTTTAAACAAGTAATCATAACTTTCCAAAGAAAACATATAATCGTCATTTAATTTAAACTCATAATCTACGTATTTCATATAATTTCCAACATAACCAAATCTCAAACTTAACCTCCATTATTGAAATTTTAACTACCACTAAACTTTAAAGTTTTAAATATTAAACAATAACAAATTAACAGCTTGTTTTCTTAATCAAAAGCAAATCAAATAAGTTACATAACAGAAAAAATATATAATTGAGTTTATAAGTCACAAGAATATAGAAAATGTGTACAAAATAGAACATATATGTAATAATTTATCGATTTAATTTAATTGATTTAGGAGTCGATTTGATGGTTTCACATTCTAAAATTGTAAAATCCAACCAACTAACAAAATAGTGATTTATAAACTGACCAAACCAATCAATTATTTCGAAAAATCATATAATTTGGTTAATTTTCTCCGGTTTTTTTTAACAACTCGAAACAAAGGTCTCAAATTCAAATTTTCTTTCTCTTATGAACATGTATATATATATGAGTTATTTATATAAATATTATGTTCAAGTTGTGCCTAGGTGAATATTAACCTTCAGATTTAAAATTTGTAAAAAATATATACCTTTTTGTGTTAAGAGTGACTCTATTGTTACCCTTGCTCTACCCACACTATTTCTAAATCCACACTCTCCACAAAAATTAAAAATCTAATTACTACTTATTATACACCTTATTATTACTAAATTATCCCTCAATGTAATTTTGTCTTTTTTTTCACCTACTTTCCCAACTAGTTTTCATCTCTCTCTCTCTCTCTTCATCATTTATCTAATAAAAAAATTGGCATGCTTTGCCGAAAAAAATTCATCAGTGGCATTAACAAAGTTTTATTATAACAAACAAGAACTTGGTACATTTTTTTTTTTCTAATTTTCCAATTAGTATTCTCATCTATATATTTATCATCATTTTGAGGAAATGTTGAATAACAAGCCAAATAGAGATCTAAACCATTTGACTAAGTTTTACTGTAGATATCTTGGCTATGGAGGAGAAATCATATGGTTCCTTTGAACTTTTTAGTTCGTCATAGAATTATTAAACGGCTATTTTATTAAGAGTTAAACAATTCAAATCAGATATAACTAAATATAATTAACATGAAAACCATTTAATCTGTTTTCAAAAATCCCAAATCAATTATTTCTAGTACCCAAAGAATTTAAATGAAACCCTTGCAGCTATCATGGGAAGAACAATGTTAATTTCTAGGTCATAATTTTTAATCAAACGACTTTCAAAAAAAAAATCCAAAAGACTTATTTAAGGTTATCTTATAAAAAAGTAAATTTTATAAATTAAGAAATCATTTATAGGTTAAAATAAAAAAAATTAATAGATTGAGAATTACAAGAGATGTAAAATTATCGTATTGTTCCCATTTATTTGTTAATAGTGCTTGTTTAGAATTTTTTTTTTTTTAAAAACTCTTTTTGCTGAATCTTTTCTCATAATCTTAATTTTAGGAATTTGTGCTCAGATAGAAATGTGATTCATATTGGTTTTTCTTTTTTTACTTAATTGTTTAGAGTGATACGTGTGAATAGCTTTCTTTGGAATTATATACTTACAAAGTAATTTCCAATTAAGGTTCTTTTGGTAATAGAAAAAAATTCTTAAATTAAAGGGTGTGAAAGGTAGACAAAAAGGTGACAATAGACTTCTTGTGTTAAATACCAATTTTGACACTTTAGTTTACTAAAGTACTCTTTTAAACTTTAATGATATATGTGTAAAAAACTAATTAAAATTAATAACTAAAATAATAAATATTAAAACATTACATTAAAATACAAAAAAATTAATTTTTTTAATATGTATTAATTGAGTTATAATTTTAAATAAGCTTTAAATTTGACTAGCTTTTTTTAATAAACATGTTTAAAGTTTAAAAAGGATATTTTAGAAGACTCAATAATCAAAATTAAACGAAGATATGAATTTATTACAAGTTTTAAATTTAAAGTTTAAATATTGATAAGAGTAAATATATATAAAATGAACAAACAAGTAATACTCTGACATGTGTATATAAAAATCAAAAGTGTCTCAACGTCAACAGTAAAAGAATCAAGCTCAAGTTAGAATAGAAGAATGAGATTGCTGTAAGAGGGACCCATTTCCATCGGGACCACGGTGAAAACAAAGGTCGGGTGCTCCATTAACTTCAAAGATATGAACCCCTTCTCATCCCCACTTGCTCTTTAACGATGGATTCAAATCAGCGCCCTAAGACACTTTTCACCACCCAAAATTAGCCAATTACTTCCTAATATTTTGAATTTTTTTGGTTTTGTTTGTGGTGAGACTAGCTTGCACTATAAGTGGTGACAAGACGAACATGGAGAGTAACTACACGAATTATTGTGTCTAACTTTTTAAGTGAAAATTATTATTTTTATATGTGATCTCGTTAGTAATAATTTTGTTAATATTAAATTTTAAAATACTAAGTCAATGGTATCAGTAATTCATCTTTTTTAGGGTTTAGGAGTTGAAAATTACGAGAATTAGTGTACAATCATTTTATTGTACAAGAGAAATGCTTTGTTAATTTCTACTGTTTCATTTATATTTATAACGAGATCGTTTGTTCATGTGGTCACACCACAAATCTCATGTCAACTAACGGAGCAATTATGCCAAGCCAGCTTTACGCAAGTATATATGATTATTGGTCACCGTTTCACTTTATTGAAGGAGAAGATTTTATAAATCTTTAGTTAAAGCAACTTTTGTAGTGAAAACTGAAAAGTGGGCATCTCCTAACATGGTCCTAGTAGGCACAATGGCAAGGCAAAGCAAAGAGAACCTTGCCAACAAAGTTTTCGTGATTGCAATTTGCAGATCACATCCAATGTGAAATAAGCCAAAAAAAAAAAAAAAAAAAAATTCCTATTGAATAGCACAAGTTTTAGTTGACATTTCATATGATGCAGTTTAGCTTCCATGCATCGTCTTACTGCCCGACCTTGATTTGATACCGAGCTCCCGATATCAAATTTGCTAGAATTAATTATTCTATTCCTATTGGTCCCTGATCTTTATTTTAGTACATAAATCTTAAGATTTGTTGTTTCACTCTCTAAGCTTTTGAAATTGTCGTGCATTAGCCCTAGCCAGGACAATTATTTTATCAAATTTAATAGCATATAATAATGGTATTATGGACTAACCCTAATGAGAATAATAACAAATATAAAACGAAAAAAAAAAAAAGCAAGTCATACATATTTATGGTAGTTCAAACTCAATATGAGAGAGACTCATTTTGTCGCCACTAGTTTCACTAGTTTTTCACTATAATGGAAGAAAATAAGTACAAAGTCACCTCATGCTTCTTACTCTATAAAATTGACTCATGCTCACCCCCGTGAACTCTGAAAACATCTCAATTTAGTCTATTTACGTTAAACGCTTAACCAACAAATGTTAAAAGGAACTAAATTGAAATTCTTTAAGAAGTTAATTAAGACCAGAACTGCTACTTCAAGATTTATAAGCTAAATGATAAATTATTTCCACTAGTTTAATGAAGAATGTATAAGATCAATGACTCCAAACATAACTTAATATAAGAATGCCTTTTGCAATGGGCTTATTGCAAAATACCGATTTTGGACCCATTCTAAGTAAATGTTCTTTTTTTAAATAGTGTAACAAAATGTAACAAAATGTATGGTTTGTCAGTAGATATACTAAGTGTTAAATATGATCTATCTAATATAAAAAACTTATACTTATTACATAAAATAAAGCTGGTATAAAAAGTAAAAATATATATACACGAACATTAGTCATAAAAAGAGAAATTATTTATTTATTAATATTTGGCAGAGAGGAAAGAAAATGGGAGAGAAAGAAAAAATATGAGAGAAAGAAAATGTATATGATGGAAAAAAAAATGTTGTTGTTTGGCATGTAGGGAGAAAGAAATAAGTGTAATTAAAATGATTATTTTACCTCTATGGTGCTATTATTTAAAGGTAAGTGGCTAATGGCAATTTAGTAATTTAACTTACCCATACGCTAATAAAATTTTTCACTCATATTTTTTTCTCTATTTTTAGGGGAAAAATATGTGGGCTCTATCATTTTTTTTCTTTGTAAAAATTAGGCCTTATATGACATTTTTAGATTAAAATTAGAAAAATACAATGGGTTGTGTTTTTAAAGATATGGAACCACTTTATTAGAAAAATGTCATTTAAAAAATATTTAGAAGAATGTCATTTTTTAAAATAGTACTGGTAACTAGTAATCAAATGTATTTATAATTGGTATATAATTAGTAACCAGTAACTAGTGATCATTTTAAAAATGAGATTTTTTCTAAAAATATTTAAAAATTGATATTTTTCTAATGAAAACTATAAGAGAATTGAAAAAAAGAAACGAACCTCCGTCTTTTTGTAATTCTTTTTTACTTTTATAAGTAAAGTGTTAGAAAATAATTTTCTCTCCTTTCTCTTCCGTTTACTTTTTCTTCCTACCAAACTGCCTATTCCCTCATGCTTTTTCCTTCTTCCCTTTTTTTTCTTCCTATTAAACACAGCATAAGTGTATAAAAACACATACTTTGATTTCCCTTTTAAGTTGAAAAAGTCTAAGTCTTTGCAAAAAAAAAAAGCTTTTTAATACAAAAATTCCTTGAATTCGACACAAATTAATAAAATTAACTATAAATTCAATTTTTTAGAGCAAAACCCATTAAATCCCCAAGCATTAGTTCTGCTAGAAAAGAAATGTATTTCTGTCTTTTTTTTTTTTTACAATTAAGTCTCAATTCTTTTATTTGTAACTTTTAGGTCTTCATTATTAGATTTTTGTTTCACATTAATACCTTTTGATATTTTCTGTCCAATACTTTCATTAATTAGCACTTGCCCAAAACGTGCTCATCTTAGCAGAAGTAAAATTAGAAATAAAGAGAAATTATTTATTTAAAAAAAAAAAAGAGTTGGATTATCATTTCATACAAGACGAAAATAAGAAATTAAAAAATTTCATATGGTTCCAGCATGGATCTACTTTGGTCTAAGTATTAATATATCTAGAAGAAAGGTATATGAAAATATTATCAATTTTATATGACATATATTGCTAATTTTGTGAGATATATTGCCAAAAATTTATATAGTTCTAATATGGATCTACTTTGGTCCAAGTATTCATATATCTAGAAATTCATATACCTTCTTTGTAGATATATGAATACGATATATATATATATATATATATATATGTGTGTGTGTGTATTAATACTTGGATTAAAGTAAATCTATATTGAAACTATATAAAATTTTCCATTTCTTCCCTCCTGAAATAAAAATTATAACTCAACTATTTTTGTAACATTACATAAATTTAGATTAAAAAGAAATGTCAATTTATAGTTTTGTCTTATAAAGTTAAAGCGGAAGATCAGCTAATTTTTTTTTTTTTGAAAATTATATTTTCCTTTAAATGTTACTATTCGTAATTATACTAAAAAAATATTTTTTTAATGAAGAATTATTCTATTTCATAATTGAAAATATAAATTAAATTCGTACACTTCACAAAAATAAAACAACACTCAATTTTGATCAAATAATTAAATACTTAAAAGTAAGAATATAAAATTGCTTAAAATATTTTATTATCATTTGGGATTCCATCACCACACCAACCAACCTCCATTAGGAATTATTGCTCATCTAGAAAATTTAAATGAATAGAATGAGCTTGCGCTCAGTAAGTAAATTTCATGCATGCAATCAACGTCATGTTACATGAATAGTATACTTTTAGAACCATAACTATGTATCCTTTTTTTTTTAAACATCTTATTCATAAATATTTTCATTTCATAAACTTTTCATATTTAGGTTCAATATAGTATAATGCCAAATCTATCAGAAGTGATAGGCCATAAAAGTAGGCCATAACCAGCATATGTAATTTTATAGCTATTCGGACCCCATATAGTTATCGTACTATAATAACTAGAATCGCAGTAACTTTCGTCATTAATACAATGATTGTGGGTAAATCAATCAGTTGCCCACACTTTTTTTAAGAACGTAACCTAAACTTAAAGAAAACGTTTTTCACAAAATAAAGTTTTGGATACATAGTACTTTTAAAAAAATTAATTTCTTTGAAAATCATAATTTTTTTCGTACAATTATGTATGCACATGTTCATGACATATTTACATACTTAATGCAACTATTATTGTATAACATATAATAATATATTAGTGTAATCACAATTACATCATAAATAGTACATAACTCTTCATAAAAATACATAGGGTGAGATTTACTTACTTTAGGTCCTTACAAAATTTTATTTATACTTGTAGTGAAATTCCACACACTCGAACTTATTGTAATCACGTGCCACTTTTTATCATTTATTATTAATATTCATGCAATAATATTCATTGCATATATTAATATATGCTACTAGACACATATTTATATGTCTAAAAAAAATACTTATATCATACATACTTATACAAAACCATTCTTGAATTTTATAGAATTATTTCTATAAACCTAAAAATCTTGATATTTTAAGAGAAAATCTTTTAACATATTCTTACACATAGACAAAAATTAGAGATTCAAAATTATACTAATACATGGCACATATAAATCTTAAAATTTATGACGACACTTAACTTACAAAACCATGTGTTATTCCAAATATTATAATTAATTTTAAATATTTCTAAAAATTCTAAAAATATTTTGAGTCTCTTATGACATATATATTAGTGTCTAATAAAATTTGTAAGCCGAAATAAAATCAATAGGATAAGATTTTAATAATATTATCTTGGATAAATAAAAATATAAGATTTACAGATTAGAAAGGCAATATATAAAGAAAATTTAATAATTATTAGAAATAATATCATCATATCACAAAAATTTTTAGAATATGAGTTAACATATAAATGAATATGTTTTTAAATTTTCAACTCAAATTAAAAACGTTTACTTTCTAAAATCATAGCAAAAACTCGATAAAATTTATTTCTCTGCTTTTCTTAGGTGATAACCGACATATATAAAAGAGTTCTATAAAATCATAGGAGTAAGATATAAATGTAAAACTTTTTAGAAATTAAATAGACATATAGAAAGACTTCTCATAAAAATTTTAGACCTTAACAAAATTTTTAACTCCAAATATCATAGATTGAATTTGAACCTAAGTGTAGTAAAATAAACTAATGTTGAAAGACTAAGAGTTCCAAAAACTACCTTTTTCTTGAATCTTGAAGAAAGTTTTAGAGAACTTCTTGAAATCTTTATATACTACCATAATTATGAGAGAAAGAGAGGTAGAGAAAAATATAGGAGAAAAGTAGATTGTAGTTATAAGATAGTGCTTTATTTATAGGCTTATTGTGAACATAAATCATACTTAATATATATATATATATATATATTAATGTTAATAGTAATTACACCACTTAATTAACTTTATACTTTTTTTTTCATTTGTTATCTTTTGATCATGAAATTAATTAATTTCCACTATGTTCTTCCACTTATAAAAGTAGTACAATATTTAATAACAATATTATCTTTGCATTTAGTATCCATTTAATCAATATAATGAATGCACCTTTCAAATAATTAATGTATTAAACCATATCATTTTTACACTTTTCAAAATTTATTTTGTTTTCTAATGTTATTAATTAATTTTTTTTGTTTTAATAGCTAGTGGGATATAAACTCATAACATGTTGGCCAACTCCACTATTAACAAAATAATAGTATACAAATGATAAAAATAGTCCTAATATAATTTATTGCCAACTTAGCAAAGATTGTCAATTATTTTTCTTTTCTCTTTTCTCTTTTTTTTTTTTTAAATTTTTTAAAGTTACTTTATTACATCAAATATATATAATACACATAATACTTAATCTATAATTTGGGCTAGAATTATTAGAAATTTTAATTTTGATTTTTTTGTATCAAGATAAATGATTTTTGGGCTAAAGCATTTAGAGTCCAAATACAAACAAGTCATATTAACTACTTCAATTTGGATTTTCCTATTAGGCCAAATTTAGAGTCCAATAGCAAACACAATTAATTAAGTCCATACCATATTAATAATAGTAGTAGTCATTTATGTCATATTATATTATATATGTAATCAAACTTAAATACATAATATGTATTCTACTTATTCTATTATTATATATTTAAAAAAGAAAATCAATATTTCTTATTATTTTAACATATTATGAGGTTAATATTAAAATTTATTAATCAAACACTTAACACATTAAACAATAATTATATGCATGAATTTGAAAATACATATTTTTTTTCTTTTTATTAGGCACGCGTAGTTAAACTTAGCTTTCATGTATGTATTCCACTACAACTATCTCCACAAAATTCGTTAGCATATAACTATTTAATTTATGTGATTAAATAATTTAAATAAATACGGTAAAATTTTAAGCTAAGTAACAAACTCGATAGTACAATTTCTTACCCCTTTAAAATAATTTCTTCCTTAAAATTACAACTTACCAAATAGGTTCGGATATTTAACTTTAATCTTATTTTCACGTTCCCAAGTTGCCTCTTCCATTACATGATTTCTCCAGAGGACTTTGACCAACTTAATCTTCTTATTTCAAAGTTCTTTCTCTTCTTTTTCCAAGATTCGAATAAAAACTTCTTCATATGTAAGGTCTTTTTGCAATTGGAGACGTTCATAGTTTAAGATATGTGATAGATCAGCCAAATATTTTCTTAGCATAGAGACATGAAAAATATTATATACTTCAAAAAGTCTTGGCAGTAATGCTAATCTATATGCCAAATCCCTAACTCGCACCAAAATCTCAAAAAGTCCAATGTAATGTTGACCTAACTTTCCCTTTATGCCAAACCTCATAACCCCTTTCATTAGTGCAACTTTAAGAAATACCATGTTTCCAACTGAAAATTCCAAGTCCTTTCGTCTCTTATCTGCATTACTCTTTTGATGACTCTTGATTGTTTTCATCTTTGCCTTGATTCTTTCTACAACATCCGCTGTTTGTTGTAAAATTTGTGGCCCAACAAGTTTTTTTCTCACCAACTTTATCTCAGTGAATTGGAGATCGACACTTTCTACCATAAAGAGCCTCATAAGATGTCATGTCAATCATTACTTGGTAGCTGTTATTATAAAAAAAAATTAATCAATGATAGATAGTGATCCCAAGAAATACTGAAATCCAGAATATAAGCTTTCAACATGTCTTCGAGTGTTTTAATTGTCCTTTTTGATTGACTATCAGTCTGGAGATGAAAAGCAGTGCTAAACCTCAACTAGGTACCCATAGCTTTATGTAAACTCTTTCAGAATTTAGAGGTAAATTTAGGATCTCAATCAGACGCAATCGATACAGAATTCCTATGTAACCTCACAATTTCAATTATATAAAGCTTGGATATTTATCCATGAAGTAAGTATTACAAGTTGGAAGAAAATGTGCCGATTTTATAAGTTTATACACAATTACCCATATAGAGTCTGCACACTTCTTTGTTCTTAGTAACCCAAAGACAAAATCCATGCCGATATGGTCCCATTTCCACTCAAGCAATATTAGTGGTTGCAATAAACCTTAAGGTCGTTGATGCTCTGCTTTCACTTACAGACAGATGAGACAACGCTCAACATACTGTGCAATATCTCTAGGCATAGTTACCCACCAAAAATACTTTTTTAAATTGCAATACATTTTCGTATTTCCTGGATATATAGAATAGAGGGTTTCATGTGTCTCTCTTATGATCTCTTTCTTAAGTTTAAGAATATCATGAACACATAAATAATTACCAAATCTGAAAGTATTGTCAGAAGTGTTCATGAAGTCTTTATATTGGCCATTTTCTATACCTTTACGAAGCTTCATTAAATTTAGATCATCGTCTTGTGAAGCCTTAATCCAATCAAGAAGAGTTGATTTTATAAACAAAGTAGCCAAGTAAGTATAATCCCCTTGATCTACAACTTTTAAGCTCAAGTGTTGCATATCTAATATTAATGGTAGGATTTTACGTATAGAAGCAACAAAACTATAATATTTTCTACTTAATGCATCAGCAATCACATTCGCCTTTCTTGGATGATAGTTGATCGTATAGTCATAATATTTCACCAACTCAAGCCATCATTGCTGCTTCATATTAAGTTCTTTCTAGGTGAAGAAATATTTTAAACTTTTATAGTCAGTGTAAATATTACACTTAACCTTATACAAATAGTGTCGCCAAATCTTTAAAGTGAAGACCACTGCTACAAGTTCAAGATCATATGTTGGATAATCCTTCTCATACTCCTTCAGTTGTCGTGAGGCGTAGGCTCTTACTTTTCCATGTTACATGAGAACGCATCCCAAACCCATGTTGGAGGCATCACTATAGATAACAAATCCTTCTACTCCTTCGGGAATGGTTAAAACTAGAGCAGAGGTTAATCGTTATTTTAGTTCTCTAAAACTCTATTCATAATCATTTAACCATACGAACTTCACATTTTTCCAAGTCAACTGGGTCAATGGAGTCGCAATCTTTGAAAATCCCTCTATAAACCTTCTACTATATCTTGCCAAACTAAGGAAACTTCTAACTTCTTTCACATTGGTCGATGTTGTCTATTGTTGAACTGCTTCTACCTTACTAGAGTCAATAGACACACCATCTTTAGAGATGATGTGTCTAAGGAAAAGAATTTATGTCATCCAGAATTCACACTTCTTGAATTTTGCATAAAGCTTATTCTCTCGAAGAATATGTAAAACAAGATGATGTGTCTAAGGAAAAGAATTTATGTCATCCAGAATTCACACTTTTTGAATTTTGCATAAAGCTTATTCTCTCGAAGAATACGTAAAACAATGCATAGATGATGTTAATATTTTTCTTTGTATTTAGAGTATATCAAGATGTCATCTATGAAGGCGATAACAAATTGATTAAGGTAATCCTTGAATACTCTATTCATTAGATCCGTAAAAGCTACAGGGGCATTAGTTAGACCAAATATCATGACAAGAAATTCGTAACACTTGTATCAAGATAAGTGATTATTGGGTTAAAGTATTTAGAGTCCAAATACAAAAAAGTCATATTAATTACTTCAATTTAGATTTTCTTATTAGGCCAAATTTAGAACCTAATAGCAAATACAATTAATTAAGTCCATACCATATTAATAATAGTAGTAGTCATATATGTCATATTATATATCTAATCAAACTTAAATACATAATATGTATTCTAACTATTCTATTATTATATATTTGAAAAAAAAAATCAATATTACTTCTTAATTTAACATATTAAGAGGTTAATATTAAAATTTATTAATCAAGCACTTAGCACATTAAATAATAATTATATGCATGAATTTGGAAATACATATTTTTTTTATTAGGCACGCGTGGTTAAATTTGGCTTTCATGTGTATATTCTACTGCAACCATCTCCACAAAATTTGTTAGTGTATAACTATTTAATTTATGCGATTAAATAATTTAAATAAACATAGTACAATTTTATACTAAGCAACAAACTTGATATTATATTTTTAAGTAAAAAAATAATAATAATGAGTTTTTTTTATTTCTAATTTTATTACGGAGATGAGCATACTTTGAACAAGTGCTAATTAACGATAACTTTGGACATAAAATATTAAAATAAATTATAAAAATGTGGACTTAAAAGCCACAAATAAAATATTAGAGACCTATTTATTTTAAAGAAAAAACTAATAAAAACATATTTTTTTCTAACAGAACTAATATTATGGGACTTTAGATAGTTTCGTTCCAAAAAATTAAGTTAAAATTAATATTCTAAATTGTTCTAAATTGAGGGAGTGTTTTATATTAAAAAATCGTAAATAAATAAATGAAAACAAGACAAATAGGATTGTCAGTCTAATTTGTCATTTTGACCTTGTGATGGAATATCATGTCGAATATAATTTAGTTAACAGAGGGAAAAGAGGGGGGCAAGCTTTTATCCTCCCGTTAATTTCCATTTAGACAAGGTAACAAGTGACTTGCGTGGTTTAGCAGCTAACCTAATAATCATTTTCGGTTTAGGACGAGAAAAAAGACCAATGTGAGTTGAAACAGCCACATAGTTTTTTATATTATCCTCATTAGACTTACTAGCACTAGAGCCCAAAAATTCGTTCTGTTGTTTTCCGCTCATAATGTGCACATCATGGACGAATGTACTTATCTTCTTTCTTTTTTTCTTTACGCAATTAAAAAAAGAATACTGGTTATACGGTCAATTTGATATCTTTCTCCTCCCTTGATTTTGAATTTGCAGGGATGACCATTGACCACCATTTTGACTTTTTATGATTTTTTTTATAAAAAAATCTTTCATGTACAAGACAAAATTATTTACGTTTTTTTTTTAATGATTTTAACACTTCGCTGTTTAAAGTAAAACAAACGGTGAAATTCCATTCTGAAAAAAAAAATAAAAGAGAATTTCAAAATTTATAAGAATTTTAGTAAATAAGACTATTACAAGGCAAAGACTAAAGAGTAGACTAAAACCTATCGTCCAAGTGTGCAAGATTTAGAAAACCAGATTAAATAATAGCCCCGACGAAAATCAGATAAAAATGACCAAGCGTGTGATAAACTAGAGTAATCCCACAACAGGTAAGTCTATTAGTGTGGGATTATAATTAATATATAGTGGATCTTAAGAAGCCTCGTAACATAACTCCATAAAAATATAGACAAATTAAAATACAAATTATGACTAGAAAAAGGAAACGTAATTTAAACAACCAATCAAAAAAAAACCCTAAATACCAAGCCTAATTTGTTAGGGGATGTTAATTTAACTTCATGATAAAGAAGAATGTAATTCGATTCAGAATATTGATTAATTAATTAACAAAGACATCATTTTTAACCCGACTTTATAGAAAATTTCATATTACTGAATAAAATATTGTATTTTAAAATAAATCGCATGTGGTAAAATATGTTAAATATTTATGTTGCAATTTGGAATACAAAATTTTAATAACTTATCATTGGAATGGATCCTCCAAAAGAGTAAGGAAAGCCTTATTTGGTGGACTATTTCTACGAATTTTTTTATCACGAGAAATGTACGAACAAGTTTTTTTTTTTTTTCAAGAAATTGTCATTTCTTTTGAACGAATGACTTTTTTTTTTTCCATGGGAAATTCATACTTTAAAATAAAGAGTAAGATAAATCATAAATATAATACAAATATCATATTACAAATAATGTATACTAATAAACAACTGACAAAACTAAATTCTTAAAACATTGAGTAATAAGAGATATCTATTCAACTTGTTTAAATCATATTCTATTATTAGATTTAGTTTTTTTGACTGATACAAAGATTTATCTAAAAATGGGATTAAACAAAATAAAATCTTCTAAATCTGAAGTTCGAAAGATTCAGATTTAGAAAGATACCACTAAATACACTAAAAAATAATAAAAACAAATAAAACTCGCTCAAATATAGAATTATTTGAGATAAAAAATCCATAATTCTACGTATAATATCTTTATATATGCGATGATTATAAAAACGAAATGTAAAAAAAAACCATCTGTCAGATAGAGAGATCTATCTCTGGTGGTTTGAAATATCTTCTAAGTTTTAAAACTTATAGAAATATGAGAAATAAAGAGAGGTCTGAGAGAGAAGAGAGATAGAAATTGTCATTCCACTAAATAAAAAAAAAATTCTATAGTTTTGATCTTATATAATTATATATGGACACTTATCCAATAGATATTTTACCTATACATATGTAATATTTTGGCAAATGAAAATTTATTATACATATTTTTTTTATTATAAAAAATATAAAAAAAAATAACATTAATAACATACGTCTTTTCATGCATATCATTATAGCCGTTGAATCACTGTAAAATGATGATCAAACACTTAAAAAAATACTTACACATAGATAAAAGAACATATCTATATCATTATATATATTTTAATAATTATGATTTCTTTTTGATTTGTATGAACCAATAATTTTTTTAATTTCATTTCATTTTAATAAGTTTTTTATGTGATTGCATGCTCAGTTCAACGGTAACTATATTTTCTCCATTAAGAGTCTCAATTTCAAATTCCCCCTTCACTAAAGTTAAAAAAATAAAAAATAAATGCCCTCGTAATTTACAACGAAAATTTTAAGGTGCTTGTCAAAAATAAACCAAAATCCTCTTATTCACGAAAACTGAAAAATAACAATTCACGTGTTGTTATTACAAACAAATTATTAGTATTTATTTATTTTCCTCTTAACTATAATCATAAATATATTGCCACATTGATTATGTAAAAGTCATCCTCAAATTACAGATTGTTGTGCGGTCTAAAATCCTAAGGTCGCATAAGTATTATATGCGACCTCCTCTGAGAATGATGTATGCGACCTCTCCCGTGATGGTTATATGCGACCTCTCTCGTGATGGTTATATGCGACATCTCCCGTGATGGTTATATGCGACCGCTTCCTCAGGTTTTGTGCGACCTTCTCCGTATAGTTTGCCTTAACAAACAGGAAACCTATAAGGAGAAGGAAAAAGATAAATGCCATAAAGGAAACCTACAAGGAAAGGGAAACTGAAGATTCCTGTTTATGATTAACTAGTTATCCGTTATGAATAATTATCCAATTACTTAATTGTATAGTTATCCAATTGTATGTTACCCAATTGTATAGTTACCCGTTTATTCAATTAGGATCCTAGAGACATAAGGAACCTAGGGGGATGGGGTTATCCTTATCTATATAAAGGGGACTCTATGATTCGAAGAACACACAATCAAGTTCTGGGCACAAACAAGTCACAGAGAATAGAAGTCAGAACAAATACACGCTCAGGGTATTCCAAACTTTGGGTAGTCTAAGTCTTGAATATTCTCCAATCGCTTTTTGTAACCTTGAGTATTCATCATTATAGTAAGAAAACAGTGGACGTAGGCTCATCTTTTTCGGGGCTGAACCACTATAAAATCTCCTCTCCTTATTTGCTTTGATTATTAGTTCAATTCACACAAGCCACATCTCTTAATTATTTATAAATTTATTATTGATAAAACCTCCATCAACAATTGGCGCTAGAAGGAGGGCTATTCCGGCAGAAATCTTTGTAAAATTCCACCCTTTCAATAATGGCAAACACCAGAAACACCACCAGAGCCGCCGGGACTAGCCAAAATCACCCTCAGAGTACTGCTGCTACCCAGGCAGACCCCGCTCCAGAACAGCCTACTATGACGGTAACAGAGGACCTATCTCAAAGACAGGATCGCATAGAGGAAACGCTCGTGAACCTCCAGCAAGTCACTAACCAGATCAACGACACACTGCGACGACTTGCTGAAGGGCAGATGGTGACTCTACCACAACATGAACGTCCCAAAGTACGTCCTGCTCAATTACCTGCGAAGGGAGTACAGATTCTCGAGACGAGAAGACGCGACGAGAAGACGCGACCAGCCAAGAACTCAGCAGGAGCGTCATGAAGAACGCACCTCCAAAGGAAAAGGCAAGGTCGCAGACTTGCCTCTAGAGTCTCGTACGGAGAGTTCGAGTACGAACCGAGGTCGTACACAGCCCTCTCGTAAATCCAACAACGACCAGGATCGCCTGAGCAGCGAACAAAGACGATCCTCGAGAAGTGTCTTCGAAAGAATCAGCAGGGAGTCAAGACAAGATCCTGCTGACCTAAGACAGTACTTGGAGCGACGACGTGATCATGATCGATCTGTATCGCATCATAGCGACCACAGCCGGTCTCGTCGCACTATGCCACTGGATTCCTCTCATAGGACACAGGAGACCTTGCCAGACCAGCCCGCTGCGAAACAAGATAACGAACATAGGTCGCTCATACCACCAGCAAGGAATGATGCTTTCCCTCTGAACGTCGACGTTCACAATTTACGGATCGCATTAGATGCACTTGCTGGCTGGGACGACGAGCTCGCTGATGGGTATCGCCAATCGCCATTTAGCGAGGAAGTTCGAGCTGCAGCCCCTCCCACCGGATTCAGACTTCCTACCATCAATACCTTTGATGGAAAGACTGATCCACAGGATCACATGGATCACTTCAGCGACCTGATGGAGCTTCATCGGGTTAATGGTCATGCTCGCTGCAGATGTTTCACTGTAACCCTCTCCAGAGCGGCGAAGAAGTGGTTTCGAGGACTCAAACCCGGTTCAATTTCATCCTGGCAACAACTGCAGACGGCGTTCTTAAGGCAATTTCAGGCCGCAAAGAACTTCACTGTTCCGCTTGTCAGTTTATCTGCAATCCGACAAGGTCCAGAGGAGACTCTACGGTCTTATCTCAATCGATTCACCACAGAGCTAGCAAAGGTCAACAACCCCCCTGAAGGAGGAGTTCTTACTCTTATGATGGCAGGGGTGCGACCAGAAACAAAGCTCTGGGAGGAATTGCTTGAGAGAGAATGTAGAACTCTCGAAGACTTCTACCGAAGAGTTGGTCGTCATCTAAGGTTAGAATCTTCCCGTGAGAACCTTCAAAAGACCAAAAAAGGAGGAAAGACTGATGCGGCAAAGGTTGCGGTCGTCACCGACAACAACGGCAGTAAGAAGAACAAGAGGAACAGTGACCAGGCCAATGAAAACCAACCGAGGCCTAAAAGGCAGGAGACTTCAAAGGCTCCCATGAGGTTCACCAACAACACCGAGTTAAATGCTCCCATAGATCATATCTATGCGGTCACAAACCAACAAGAGCGATACCGACAACAAGGACAGAGGAAACGAGACAGGGCAAAGCGCGACCCCAACAAGTTCTGTCGGTATCATAATGATATTGGACATGATACTAATGATTGCTTCGCCCTGAAGGATGAAATCGAGAGGCTAATTAGAGAAGGACAGTTGCGGCAATATACCAAACAGAGCGAGGGAAGGCGAGAAGAAGACCAACAGCGACCTCCAGAAATCCACCGTGAGGTGCGAACTATTTTCGGAGGGCCACATGTTGGAGGAGATTCCAAGCGAGCACAGGATAGATACGCACGAGAAGCTCGACAGCAGCCGTTGACCAACGTTATGCACCTTGACCAGCGACCGCGCAAGCTTCAGCGAGTGCCGGAGATGGATATTACCTTTACAGAGCAAGATGCAAGGGAAGTCCATTATCCGCATAACGACGCGCTGGTCATAAAAATCAACTGTGGAAGCACACAGTTGTGGCGAGTGTTGGTCGACAACGGAAGTGCCGTAGACATCCTGTACTTCGACGCCTTCAAGAAGATGGGACTAAATGAGAGCGACCTAAAGCCCGCCGCCGCTCCGCTCTACAGTTTTACTGGAGACAGCTTGATGCCTATGGGCATGATCGAACTAATGGTCAGCATTGGGACCTTCCCGAGGGTTTCAACAGTAATGACCCAATTTTTAGTAGTAGATTGCCCATCTGCTTTTAATGCTGTCCTGGGAAGACCAATATTAAGGGAACTTCGAGCTGTGACCTCGATCTATCATCTAACGATGAAGTTCCCGACCCAACAAGGTGTAGGTGAGGTACGAGGAAACCAGTATGACGCGAGGACTTGCTACAACAACTCGCTGAAGCTCGCAGCAAAAGATGCGACGTCCCGCACAATGATGGTTCACCTGCCAGAAGCAACGGATCAAGCATCAATCGTGGCTGCAGATGAAGCGTCAATCGTGGCTGCAGATGAAGCGTCAATCGTGGCTGCGGATCAAGCATCAATCGTGGTTGCGGATAAAGCGTCAATCGTGGTTGCAGATGAAGCGTCAATCGTGGTAGCGGCTCAAGCGTCAATCGTAACACCGGATCAAGCGTCAGTCGTGGTCGAAGATGAAGCGCCAGTCGAAACGACCAGTGAAGACTTCGATCCTCGAGAAATCGACGAAGTCAGAATTGGACCCGTAGAAGACCTGGAAGAAATACCATTCGATTCGACTTCCAGGACTTTGAAGATTGGAACGGAGGTCCACGGACATATGCGAGCTTCATTGATCGCTTTTCTGGGGCCTAATCTGGATGTCTTCGCATGGCAGCATTCAGATATGGCGGGGATTGATTCAAGGATCATATCCCACTGCCTCAACATAGATCCGTCCAAAAAACCTGTGCGACAAAAGAGAAGGGCCATGAATCCAGAACGTTACGTCGCACTGAAGGAAGAGGTGGAGAAATTGCTCGAGATTGGGTTTATAAGAGAGTCCTTCTACCCTGACTGGCTTGCAAATCCGGTCTTGGTGAAAAAACCTAA
>JXTB01000077.1:250139-287080 GCA_002914805.1 Parasponia andersonii
TTCTGAGTAAAATGAGAGAGACAGATGATTTCTGATATTTATATAACCTAACCACCGTTAGATCGCAGCCGTAGATCAGAGGATTCGAATTTTAAATCTGAAGGTTAAGGATCGCGCGGGATTTAAATCTATCCGAAAAGTCAGGATAATTTGAAATTTGAAAAGATTCGGTGACGGTTGGTGTCAATCAGGCTTCCTCGAATTTCGTTCCTGATTACACGTGTTCCGTTCTGACAAAGAGGAGGATACGCGTGATCTTGAAAGAGGAGATTTGGAATCTGACGGATCTTCGATTAACTCAAATCACAGGTTTTATGACATCACAAGGTCGCACGGTAATTAGAAGCTTCATTTCGTCCTAAAGAACTAATGGAGCTGGGGGGCAATTGTTGTGCGGTCTAAAATCCTAAGGTCGCATAAGTGTTATATGCGACCTCCTCTGAGAATGATGTATGCGACCTCTCCCGTGATGGTTATATGCGACCTCTCCCGTGATGGTTATATGCGACCGCTTCCGCAGGTTTTGTGCGACCTTCTCCGTATAGTTTGCCTTAACAAACAGGAAACCTATAAGGAGAAGGAAAAAAGTAAATGCCATAAAAGAAACCTACAAGGAAAGGGAAACTGAAGATTCCTGTTTATGATTAACTAGTTATCCGTTTTGAATAATTATCCAATTACTTAATTGTATAGTTATCCAATTGTATGTTACCCAATTGTATAGTTACCCGTTTATTCAATTAGGATCCTAAAGAACCTAGGGGGATATGATTATCCTTATCTATATAAAGGGGACTCTATGATTCGAAGAACACACAATCAAGTTCTGGGCACAAACAAGTCACAGAGAATAGAAGTCAGAGCAAATACACGCTCAGGGTATTCCAAACTTTGGGTAGTCTAAGTCTTGAATATTCTCCAATCACTTTTTGTAACCTTGAGTATTCATCATTATAGTAAGAAAACAGTGGACGTAGGCTCATCTTTTTCAAGGCTGAACCACTATAAAATCTCCTCTCCTTATTTACTTTGATTATTAGTTCAATTCACACAAGTCACATCTCTTAATTATTTATAAATTTATTGTTGATAAAACCTCCATCAACACAGATTATTTTCCTAAAGTTAAAGTTCTCGACTCCTAAATATTGCAATCTATACATTACAGAAAATCGAGTGAACTTTTGTACGTGAAAAATCGCAAAATTTTTCACTGAAATCCGGTATAAAAATAAAATTAGGTTAGAGAATTGGGGGAAGTACAGAAGCCCCGTGCAACCACGAGTCATCCACGAGAAAAACGTCAGCTCGCTCGTTGCCTCCACACACTTGGCAATATTGGACCCCGCCTTTTCCACGCCTCAATTTCCTCCCCAAAAAGCCCCCCACCACTTCATATTTTCTTCCACGTGGCGTCTCCTGGTTGATTTTTGTGTTAGTACGAAGTGCACGGTGGGACATTTCGCATGTTCACTTCATTGAATTCTAAAATCATAATATTCCTGCTGTTGTGGGGTCCACCAACACCCGCGGAGGTTGGTAACAGTTATCAGTTTTAACGCACTCTCATAGTTAGCAAGCTTACAAAATTGGCTGGCTTCCTCGAATCTGCTGACATTTAATACGGAGGATAGTATAGTTTTTGGTCAGCCAAACATCAAATATCACTAGTAAAGAAAAATAAGAAAAGGAAAAAAAAAAAAACCTTAAAACCGATTTGACAACTTATGTGAGTGAAAAAAAAAAATTCAAAGAAATGAAGAAAGACTCAATGGCCTTGAAATTTTGAGCTATAGCAGTTTAATGCAATTTATATTCAGAAAGTGATTAGGCTGAAGCTTTAGACTAGTCAAAAAATGAGCACATAATGTTGACATTATTCCATTACCAAAAAAATGCTGATATTATTCCTTTTCCTTATTTTCATGGCAAGGAAATTTAGAAACTTAAATGTAAAATTATGTAGGAGCGGGCACGCTAGATTTTTTTTTTAAAATTATAGAAATCAATTTTGAAATCCAAAGACTATAATTTAATTCACAATAAAATTCGATTCAATATATTTAATTATATTATTAAATTGAAATCTAATGATTAAAATTAATTTTCTTTTTATCTCTTCAAAAAAAATTAATTTTCCTATTCATAAAATTAAAATCCGACTCTACTGACTCCCATAAATACAACATTTATGAATTTATATCATTGATATCCAATTATTTTAATAGGTAATTAAAAGATATAACTTTGTATTGCGTAATCTGTAAAATAATTGAAAGAGGATCAATTCTTTTATTTTTGTTTTTTTGACTAGTGGAAGAGTACATTAACATACATTGCAAAGGTGACTTGGTGGCACGAACTAAAAGGTAACACATTAAAGAAAAAAAAAAAAACGAAAACCACTTATTATACTAAATTAAGAATGTCGTTAATCACAAAATAATAATATATTATGTTACTTTTTTAAAAATATATTTTTTTAAAAAAAAAATTGACAATTGCTCTTAATACCCAAGTTAGTTAATTAGTAATAGCGTCTATGGTTCCTCTGTCATTTGCCAGATATAATTTAAATTGGCCCCATCCCATCCCATCGCTTTATATATATGCTAAATGTAGATATTTGAATGACAAAAGCACCCTTCTAAGGCAGTCAAAATGACGGAAACATTCGCCTTCTATACGCGTCATCTTTTGATTCACTTCCTTTTTGACTTGTTAATACTTTGATATGGCATTTCTTTTATTTAATTATTTTTTTGAAAGGGACTTCAATATTTTTAAGAAAATTTGTTAAATAATTAGAAAACGAAATGCCAAAAGGGCAAAGTGGAGTGGAGCCATTTCTTATGTGTCTGTTAGTGCTCAAATTTTCGATAATATTCTATTTTAACTTTTTAATTGGTGATTAGTTTAAAGAATAGTGTAGTCCTGTATAACATTGCTGGGATACGACGAGCCAGTAGTGATCCAGCTTTATCTAATTTATGGTAACAGTTATATTTTTGACATTTTGGGAAGTTAAAAAACAGAAATCAAATATTAATTTAAAAAAAAAAAAGAAAAATTCATATTTAGTTTAGTGACTATAAAATTAGTCATTCTTCCAAAACCCGGTGAAATATCTATTATCTCAAAGGAAAATAATACTATTCAAAATTTAAAACAAGCCATATCACTATCAATATGTAGACAATTTTTACACATTAGTTTCTCGAAAAAAGCTTTACTCACAATAATTTATAGTAAACGTAATCTATCTGTTTTTGTTATAGCTAAATAATGGCACTTTATACAAATATGATTAAATTTTGAGCATAATTTAAATAAATATCTTTTTGTGAAATATTATTATAGAACCTTTAGTATATATATTTATATATTATATATTCAATATATTTCAATACATTACTTAAAATTAATACATAAACATTTTATCAAGTATAAAAATATATATATAAATCTAAATATTTAGTTATAAAATTTAAAAAATAAATATCTATTTAATTAAATTTAAAATATTAGTCATTTCTTTTAACTTAACTTTAAAATAAATTTTTTTGACATAAGTGTATATCATATATCAAAATATTACCACACAATTTACTAACAGAAAAAAGAAATCAGTCATATAAATTATGCATTATAACCACCACGCTAACAGGTAGTTGATAAAGTATTCTGGGTCGTCCATCACCAGAATTATATAGGAGTATACCACTCTCTATAACCTGATTTTTATTATTAAAAAAAATTATACATTATAAAATAGAGCTATTTAGATAAAAGTCCCATTATTCAATCACTGACTATGACCTAATGGTCCTATGATTTTATTTTTCTTTTTTTAAAAACTAGAAAAAGAAAAAAATAAAAAATAAAAAGGCGTGGGCTGGTAGTTTTCCGAAGTTCCTTCTCACAACGATAAAGTTGGGATAATATCCTTTGGGAGAGAGAGAAGGAGAGAACAGAGAAAGCACTGAAGAAAGATAAAACCAGAAGAAGGAAAACCTGAGAATTAATTAAGAAAAACCAAACCAAGCCAACCAAAACCCAAAAAATCCGAACCCATATATATATATATATATATATATACACACATATATCTCGAATTGACACGAAGACTCCATTTCTGTACGGAACACTGTCCACAGCTCACTCCTATTTCTAACACACACTCTTCTTCTCTCTGACCCATGTCGGCCCAAGACCACGACCGCCCCTTGCTGCTCGCTTCCGAGGAGGAGGACCGCGACGAGGCCGCCTACGACTCCGATGAGAAGGTTCTCATCATCGGGATCGACGAAGCCGACGGCGACGACGGCGGCGCGCCGCCGCCGTTTTCGTGGAAGAAGCTGTGGCTCTTCACGGGTCCCGGGTTCTTGATGAGCATCGCTTTTCTGGATCCAGGAAACTTGGAGGGTGATCTGCAGGCCGGAGCCATTGCTGGGTACTCGCTTCTGTGGCTGCTTTTGTGGGCTACAGCTATGGGGCTCCTGGTCCAGCTCCTGTCTGCTCGGCTCGGCGTGGCGACTGGGAGACACTTGTCCGAGCTTTGTAGGGAGGAGTACCCCAGGTGGGCTTCGGTGGTGCTTTGGATTATGGCTGAGTTGGCTCTGATTGGGGCTGACATACAAGAAGTTATTGGGAGTGCTATTGCTATTAAGATTCTCAGTAATGGGTTTTTGCCACTTTGGTCTGGGGTCATTATCACAGCTTTGGATTGGTGATTTTCTCTATCTTTTTTCTTTTTCGGAGATGGAAAATGAAAATTTCTTTACTTTAACTTGGTTTGTTTCATGATTTCTTTCTTTGAAACTGATGGGTTTTGGCTGTTTTTCCCCTAGTGGTGCAATTCTTTGCAATATGAGGCATTTTCGAGTTTTGGGTTGTGGAGATTTTCCGGTCAGAGTGGCTGTTTTCTGTTTGCAGAAATTTTTTTGTATTTGAAGATTTTTTTTTTATTTTTCTTTCTTCATTCCTCTTTCAGTAAAAATTAAGGGAAAAGGGTCAGTTTTTTTAATAAAAAATTTGTGTGTAAAATCGCATGAAGGGGAGTTTATTAAGTTTTAGAAACAATTTTGACTCTTTGAATTTTGTTTGAAACAAAATATGTATTAGGTAGTTAAAGTTACTTTTTTGTTGACAACATATCTTGTATCGACCATGCCTTAGTAGTCAATCTAATCTAGAATTAAACTCAAGATATTTCTGTTCAATCTTCATTTATCTTTTGTGCGTTTTCTTGTTACTTAACCCTGCTCTGTATGTCGGTAAAGTTTTACTACTAACATTGGTTTTTTTTTTTTTTTTCCTTTAACTTTCTTTTTATTGCTTCTTCCAGTTTTATCTTTCTATTTCTCGAGAATTATGGTGTCAGGAAATTGGAAGCAGTTTTTGCGGTTCTAATTGCAACAATGGCACTCTCATTTGCATGGATGTTTGGAGAAACAAAGCCTAGTGGCACAGAACTACTTCTTGGTAACATAATCTACTCCTTAAGTTGGAAATTTATTATGATCCTTTTACCGATATTTTGAACAACAACGCTGTTATCAGGCAGAAAAATAAGATTTATAGAACTGTCACTCTTATCTATGTCTAATGCAGTTTAAAATGTGTAATCTACTTTGTAGGTGTTTTAATTCCAAAGCTTAGTTCCAAAACTATAAAGCAAGCCGTTGGAGTGGTGGGTTGCGTCATTATGCCTCACAATGTATTCCTGCACTCTGCTCTTGTGCAGTCAAGGGAAATTGATCACACCAAAAAAGGGAGAGTCCAAGAAGCTCTAAATTACTATAGCATAGAGTCCACCATTGCTCTTATTGTCTCCTTCATTATCAATCTGTTTGTTACAACTGTATTTGCCAAAGGATTTTATGGGACAGAACTGGCCACTAGTATTGGCCTTGGAAATGCAGGGCAGTATCTTCAAGACAAGTATGGAGGAGGATTGTTTCCCATTTTGTACATCTGGGGTATTGGGTTACTAGCTGCTGGTCAAAGTAGTACTATTACTGGTACTTATGCTGGGCAATTTATCATGGGAGGTTTTCTGAACTTGAGATTGAAAAAATGGCTGCGGGCATTGATCACTCGAAGTTTTGCAATTGTTCCAACTATGGTAGTTGCTCTCATCTTTGATTCCTCGGAGGATACTTTGGATGTTCTAAATGAGTGGCTTAATGTGCTCCAGTCAGTTCAGATCCCTTTTGCACTTATTCCCCTGCTCTATCTGGTGTCAAAGGAGCAAATCATGGGCAGTTTCAAAATTGGCCCCATACTCAAGGTATGTTACTATATTCTATTCTTCATGTAGCTGCAAAGTGGAAGATGACCTTTGGGTTTCATCACCAATACAATTATCTTTATCAATCTCTATTGCTATATATTCTTGCTCATTTAAGAAGTTTCAGGATATATATATAGATTTTTTCTTTTCAATTGTAGGAAAAGAAGTTTCTATTTTGATCCTATCACATATACACTTAAGTATAGTTCAAACATGCGTATAGTGTTAACAATATCATTATCCATATTCTGGTTGCTTTCTTTCCTTGTTATCTATGATCACACTTGTGGGGTTAGAACCTGTTGTTCTTTTTTTTTTGTTTTTTTTTTTAAGGCATCCTGCTGTATTACCAAGTAAAGTAATTTTTGTTGTTCGTGTTTAAATGCCTGTTTAAGTTCTGCTGCCCACTCTTTTATAATGTCTATGTTATAACGTTTAATTTGCTCTCTCTGATGAGAATGATGTTTGTCACATGGGCTCATGTATGTATGTAGCTATATGCTACTTAAATTCAGGGTGGTAAATTCATTTGACAATTAATCCAAACACAGTACATCAAGTGGGGAACAAAGTTTTGTAATTCTGAACCAAATTCTTAAAATTTTCCACCTTGCTATAAGGAACTAAGAATGAAAGTGTACAAGGTAACTGCCATAAGAACCTGGATATATATTTATTCACTAGTGTTTCTGCTTTTGTTTGACTCTTAATTACATGGCAATTCTGTTCGTTCGAAGAACAAGGAAAATTTGTTGACTAGGGAAAGGTTGCTTGATTCACTTGTTCATTTTTCTGATGTATGCTGCACCAGTTTTTCAGTTCATTAAATTTATCTGGTAGAAGCGCTCAAGCGCTCAAAACTAAGTAAGCAATCTACATGCTTCACGCACTACCGAACCTAGAAAAAAAAAAAGGACTTTTATAAAGAAGTATTGTTTTAGTGCCTTACTGTTTCCCTCTTTTTAAATATTGGTTTTAATATTCTATGCAGACTGTGGCATGGATTGTTGCTGCCCTCGTGATACTTATCAACGGGTATCTACTGCTTGAGTTCTTCTCATCCGAAGTCAATGGTTTGTTTTTCGGCACTGTTGTATGCGCTTTTACCGCTGCATATATCGCTTTCATTGTTTACCTCATCTCCCGGGGCATTTCCATTTCATGTTGGAGAGACCTAGTACGGTCCAAGAGGATCACAGATACGGGAAACTGAGTGTAATCAACCCCAATACCAGTTTCAGTCACCTGACTATTCAAAGCACTTTTGCAAGTACCAAATGGTTTAAGGGTTGGTGAACTGCATATTCTCAGGACTTTTTCTTCTGGTTCAGCATCAGCCTTAATATTTAAACTTACTGCTTTCGATCACTTTAGTGTAGAAGATCTCAGAATACTGGCTAAACAATTTCTGTATGGTAGAGCTTCTTTGTAGTTCTTTCGTTTTATTGTATACAAAGCTGGAAAAAGCAGTTAAGCAAGGCTAGGATATCTCGACACGTGGTTGAAATTTTTTCATTGGTGTAATGCTGTAGCTGCAACATAGTACTTAGCAGCCAACTTGGTCAAGTTGGCGACCAAGTTGGCTTTTGACAATTTGAAGTGGGTATCGTGTACTTTTCATTTTTGGGTGCAATATGAAGTGGAATCAATTCTCAAGAACACTCCCCCATATTATGCATTTTTCAATTTCTTTAATGCTGTTTTCCATCTCTCTATTCTTGATTTGACTCTCTCTAAATGCTAAAGCGAGTGGTAGCCATTTGTGTACTTGGTTGCACGATGATAAAGGAGGAAAAGAGCAGCCATAAACGTCGATGTCTGAAGACAGCCAAATGGTGTACTCATCCGTATTCTCATCAGAACGAGACAAATAATAAGCGCTTACCCCAACCCCGTCTCAAATTTTGTGCGGTTGAAAAGGGTTATGAGCTAGGTGTCCATATACCTGGACTAACATGGAGAAGGGTGAGAGGATTCGAACTCAAATATGGAAAATTATTCAGAGTTCAAAGGTACAAAATAAATTAGCGTTTTGTCTTGTCATCTCAACTAAAGTCTGTAGATGCATATTTAGAATCTTAGATGATAATTATATGTTTTATTTTCCTTCAATTTTTGTGCGCTTAAAAAGACGAAAAGGATTATGAACCTAGGTGTCCATATACTTCGACTAATATGGAGCAGGGTGAGAGGATTTGAACCCAAACATGGAAGATTGTCCAGAGTTCAAACGCACACACTAGATTAGTGTTTTCTCTTGTCATCTCAACTAAGGTCTGTTGATATATATTTAGATGATAATCATATGTTGAAGAAGATGCATTTGTATGTGAGCGTCTTCTTTTGTCATCTCAACTAAAGTTCTTTGATACGTAGATAATAATCATATATTGGAACTAGATGCATTTTATATTTCATATGGTGATCCAAATGATCTTATGAGTATTTTTTGTTAGGAATATCTTGTGAGTATTTAGAGGGGCTTTTTTATTTCATTAAATTAATATTTGGACAAAACTTAAAATGATGATAATGTTAACACTTCTAACGGACTATTCATCTAACTTATTTAACGAGAGAGAGTTGCAAATGATTTGAGACAATAGTAGTAGATTATTTTAATTTTCTTGATTATAAATTGTCATGATGGCAATTTTCTTGATTTTCTTGATTAAGCGCCTACCACAACCCCGTCTCAAATTTTGTGCGCACAAAAATGACAACGTATCACAAAATAATAAGCACTTGTATATGATATTATTCACATACAGTAAAATAGTGATAACTGAATAAATTGTGGTGAACAAAAATGACAACGAAATTCGATATTGAGAAGTTCAATATGAACAATTTTTCTATGTAGAAAATGAATATATAAACAATCTTGAGAAAAAATAATTACTTAGCAGTAATTGGAAAAAAACATGCTAAGATTATTGATAATAAAAGGTGGGACAAGATGGATAGTATTGTTATCGCTAACTTACATCTAGTGCTAGTAGATGGAGTTTTATAGAGTATTAAAGAGAATAATTCAACCAAGGAGATATGTGATACGTCGACAAAGTTATATCAGGCAAAATCACTTCATAACAAAATCTTTTTGAAGAGAAGGATTTACATCCTTCAAATAACAGAATCAATAACAGTGGCCGATGATATCAACATCCTCAACACTTTATTTTCGCAACTTACATCAATAGAGCATAAAATAGAGGATAATGAACGTATAGAAGTCTTATTTCAGAGTCTACCTAATTCGTATGATCAACTTATCATAAATATGACTAGCAATACTACAATTCTAGTTTTCAACGATTTTATAGTCATTATTTTTGAAGAAAAAAATTGGCATAAGAATAAGGAAGATAGGTTAGTAAGTTCACATTAAGTAAAGACTTTGACAATGAGAGAGGGATCAACGGAACGTGGCCTTAATAAGAGTCAGAATCATGATAGATCAAAGTGTAGAAGTAAGAAAAATGTCAAGAATTATCACTATGGCAAGAAAGAACACATCAAAAGGGAAATGGTAACTCAGGAAGAATTTAAATTCCAGAGGGAAGGACCCTAAGTCATCAAATGCTCAGAAGAATATTACAAGTACTTCAAGTAATGGAGAATCTTATATAGCGAAGTATCAATACTTTCTAAGGACAAAAGACAACTTACTGATATCTAGCTAGTGGATTCGAGAGCAAGATGATACGTAACTTCTCACAGAGAGTGGTTTCACACATATAAACCTGCCTCTAGAGGATTTATGTTCATGAGTAATGATCATACCCTAAAGATCATTGGAATCGATACCATCAAGATGAAAGTGTATGATAGTATTATTCGTACTATTCAAGAAGTGCGACATGTAAAAGTCTTGAATAAAAATCTATTGTCTTTAGTATTATTAGTACTATTCAGGAAGTGCGACATGTAAAACTCATATTGAGAATGAGATTATGAAGATCATAAAGGGGATACTTGTAATAATGAAAGTGCAAAGATCATTGTGAATCTATATATGTTTAAAGAAGAGACATTAATAGAAGTGGAGGCATAAATTGCTTTAACAAATTCTAGAGAAGAATCAACTATGAAGTGGTATTGTAAGCTCGACTATATGTTGGAACGAGGCTTACAAATTCTCTCTGAACTGAGGTTACTTTCTGGTCTTACAAAGGTATCTTTACCCTTTTGTAAGTATTGTGTTATAAGCAAGTAATATAGATTAAAGTTCAGTAAATCTAGTTCTAGAAGTAAAAAGGTTCTAAATTTGGTTTACTCTAATGTTTGACAAGCATTGATGATATCCCTAAGAGAAGCTAGATACTGTGTATTTTTTATTAATAATTACTCCAAGAGATGTTGGTTGTCAACTATCAAGAGAAAGACATATGTATTTTCAGTCTTCAAAATATTCAAAACATAAATAGATCTTAAATCTGAAGACAAGTTCAAGTGTTTGAAGATAAATAATAGAGGAGAATATACAAGCAATGAATTTGATAACTTCTATTAATAAGAAGGTATCTAGAGGCAGTTCACGGTGGTGTACACTCCTCAAATAAATGGAGTGGTAGAGTGGATGAATATAACTTTGTTTAAAAAGACAAGAGCAATGTTAAGAACTATAAGTCTACTCAATACATTCTAGGTAGAAGTACTTAAAACGATCTATTATATTATCAATCAGTCTTGATCAACAATGATTAGTCTAAAGGCACTGATAGAGATATGAAATGGTAAGCCATCTGATTATTCTAACTTACATATGTTTTGAAGTCCTATGTGTTAGAATAATGTCCTATAGAACAGTTTATTATTTTGACATTATAAACAATTTATTATCAGATTATTTGTTATCTATTTATTGTTATAAATTCCATGTTATGAATATTTATTTCATCTATATCCCATTGATATATATGTGATGTGTATGTTTGTCTTATGCAAATATCTAAAGATTCTGAAATATGTAGTGAGTAATAAAGAATTATTCGTATGATGAGTTTATATGTGAGAAACATTATATTCTTTATTTCATTATATCTAAATTAAATTATTCGTATTCTACATATTGAAGATGGAATATTCTACTATACCATAGAACGTAATATTGTCTATTTAATTAATGAAGCTTTTAATTATCGAAGTGAGTCTTCGGATAAAAACATTAGTGTGTTATAAGAAAGATATAATAGTATCGAACAGGACCACGTGAATTAGAATTTAAGCTTAAGCATCGTAACTTAAATTTTTAATTTCACTAATCTAGCACTATTGTAGAAAATCTTGATCCTAGAAATTAACAAACTTACTTTCATGTGTTTTATTTTATTTTTTAAGTTACTAAAGGACTAGTTCAGATTTATGGTTTGAACTTCGGTATCTTGGAAGATATGGTATATGAAATATGTAGAACGTTCTTCATGATGGATGTCATGCATATAATGTCACTTTGAGTTTTTTTTCAAGTACTTAGATAATATAAACTAGAGCCACAGTATTCATTATGTAAATTGACAGCATTGGTATAAGCGGATATAAACATTGTAGTCAATTATTATTTATTAGATAAAAAATGATAACTCAAAGATAAATCTATACTAGAGGGGTAGTATGGTAATTTCAACTTGCTAGTACGACATTACATTGGGGGTACATCTATAAGTATAATATATGCTAAATAGATCAAGCTAATTATTTGATAATAAGCTTCATAGAAAAAAAAAATGACATTTAGTCCAAGAGTTCAATATTAGGCCTATAGTGATGTAGCCCAATATTAATGGACAAAGTCCAATCAAAATTATAAGTTAATTGTGATTATAGGTACATCTATAATTACAGTATATACTAAATAGACTAATCTAATTATTTGATAATAAGCTTCATAGAAAAATATGATATTTAGTCAAAGAGTTCAATATTAAGCATATAGTGGTGTGCCTCAATATTAATGGACAAGATCCAATCATAATTATGAGTTAATTATAATTGTGGATATATGGTCCATTGGAGCTTGAGCTTTATGGATCCATCTAGTCCTCTATCTAGCTTAAATTAAAGCCAAATAGTTATTTGATGATTAGTTGAGCCCAACAAACTCATTAGAGTTTACTAATCTTTCTACAATTAAGAGAAAATTTTTTTAACTGGATATTACATGAGTTACACATGAAATACCTCTTGAGAAGAGAGTGTTACATGAAAAACAGAGAGAGAGAAAGCAAAAAAAAATTAGCCAGCACTAGGGAATTCCTCATTCTTAGTGTTTCGGCTATTCCGTCGAAATCGATTTGAGAAGATTGTCTTCTTGTTCATCTGTAGATCTCTTTATTGAGAATTAAGAAGGTGACCATCCACCAGATTAATCAAATGATCTTCGAGAATAAATGGGAAGACGAGAAGGTTATAGAGCGAATATGAGTATTGTTCTTATCTAGATCGAGAGTTAATTTATGTCAGATTATGATCCAAAATATTTTGTGAAGAGAAAAATTTTAAATGACCAATTCCGATGTATTTCTAGATTTTACAAAACTATAGTGTTCTTGAAAATAATTTTAAGAAAATATTTTCCAGAATTTTATTCCAATGAATACCAGTATTGTGTACGTGATGTACGACACTCAAGAAATTACAAAACTAGATTCAAAGTCCAGAAAGTGTATATTCTTGGGATATGCTGATGGAGTCAAGGGATATCGCCTATGAGATCCCACTGCCTATAAGGTTGTCATCAGTAGAGATGTGATATTCGTAGAAAATAAACTATAAGAGAAGAGAGATGATAGTAATCCAGAAACTACTATAATTCAAGTAAAAAAATGTTAAAGATTCAGATTCTTTTAAAGTAGTACTAGAGCACGAAGTAAAGTAACTAGTCGAGGAAGAAGCTTCTAAATTCCATCGGTCAACTCGTGAGAAAAGACCATTGGCATGACACTCAAATTATGTTACTGAGAGTGACATTGTATACTACCTTCTAACAGAAGATGGAAAACTAATAACTTTTTATGAGGCTACAAAAGCCTGGATGTATTCCAGTAGATGACAGCAATACAAGAAGAGATTGAAGCTTTTCATCAAAACAAGACATGAGATCTTGTTTCGTTACCATAAGAAAGGAAGGCCATTGGCAACAAATGGGTCTATAAGATCAAGCATGATAGTAGTGATCAAATGGATCAGTATAGTGTGAGAGTAGTGGTAAAAAGAGATACTCAGAAAGAATGTATTGATTTCAACGAAATATTTTCACCTATGGTTCAACTCACAATAGTCAGAGTAGTTCTGATTATGTTTGACCTACATCTAGAGTAGCTAGATATGAAAACTGTCTTTTTTTTATGGAGAACTTGGAGAAGAGATTTACATACTCTAACCAGAGGGTTTTGCTGAAAACAAGCAAAAAGAATTTGATTTGTAGGTTGAACAATTCTCTATACAGTCTCAAATATATGTCAAGATATTGGAATAAGAGGTTTGATTCCTTCATCATAAGCCTTGGATACAATAGGCTCAGTATAGACTACCGCATATACTTCAGAAGGTTTGATAAAGATAATGATTTCATTATCTTATTGTTGTACATAAACAATATGTTGGTAGCTAGTCCTAACAAAGATATAATCTAAGAATTAAGGCACAGTTGGTTAGGGAATTCAATATAAAGGACTTAGAACTAACAAACAAAATTCTAGGGATGTAAATTCACTGAGAGAGAAGTAACAGAAAAATTTGGCTTTCTCAGAAGAATTATTTAAAGAAAATCTTGTAACGCTTTAATATGCAAAATTATAAGCCAATTTCTATTCCACTTCCTGTTAACTTCAAGTTATCCTCCAAGATGTTCTAGCAATAAAACATAGAGAATAGAGAGGTCTCGAGTACCATATACATCAGCGATGGGAGACCTAATGTTCGCTATGATATGTACAAAACTAGATATTACACAAATAGTGAGAGCAGTTAGTTGATATATGATGAATCTTAGAGGAGAATATTGGAATATTGTGAAGAGGATTCTAAGGTATATCAAAGGAACCTCAGATGTCGCATTATTATGTTGACTCAAATTTTGTGGGTAACCTTGACAAAAGAAAATCTATTATATGCTATGTGTTCATTCTTATAGAAGGAGCTGTAAGCTATGTTTCGAAATTACAAACTGTTGTGGATTTGTCTACAATAAAAGCAGAATACATGGCAATTACACAAGCTTGTAGATAAGTTATTTGGGTTTAAAGGCTATTGGAAGAGCTCAGGCACAGATAAGAGAAAATTTCTCTATTTTCTGATAGTCAGAGTGCTTTACAAATCGCAAAGAATCCAACTTTTTATTCTAAGACAAAGTACATATATATTCAGTATCACTTTGAGAAGTAATATAAGATAGAAGTATCGATATGAAGAAGATTCATACCAAAAAGAACTTAGTAAATACTTTAACTTAGCCAATCAATACTGACAAGTTCCAATATTATAGATCCTTATAGGACATAGCAGATACGTAAAGAGTATGAAGAATTAACAAATAAATAAAAGAGAGCTTCATCAAATGTGAAGACAAGATCAATATCAAGTCTTCAAGTAGAATAAAGTTGAAAAGTCAAAAAGGCAGATACCATTTTGGTGCTATCTATTTTGAATCAACTTTTTCAGTACTAAGGTTGGTGCTGTCCCATTATATTGACTAAAAGAAGAAAAAAAAAAGAAAAAGAAAGAAGAGAAGAATAGAGTGGAGGGTTCACCTATAAATATCTCTCTCCTCCTTCTTATTCCTTGCCCAATTCTAAATATTTCTTCTCCATTTAAGAGAGAGTTTAAGTATAGGAATTCTCTTAAGTGTTCTACTTATTTTCTCTTATTTCAAGAGAGAGAGAGAGAGAGGTTTATTTGTACTCTCTTTATATTTAGAGAAAAGTGAGTTGTAATCTCATTTTCATAATGAAATTCTTCATAACCTTGTCCGCGAACGTAATCTAAATTAGGTGAACCATGTTAAATTTTATATATATCTTATCTTTTCATTTTTTCCAAAGTTTTTTTCACTCGTATGTTAGCTGTGTACTGTCATTTTCGCAAAGTCAATCTTCTAACAAATACTACCAAACATTTTTAGTATTGGGTTTACGTACAGACATTAGTAGCAGTGGAAGAGTAGTATTATTATTATGAAATTATACAATGCCTGTAGATTTCTATTTGTGGGGCCTACTACATGAGAACGGTTGGTAAGCTTAAACGCCAAATAAAACCTGACCAAGATTTAGACACATGTCCTTAATCAAACAGAGGTTTGGTTTTTGGTTCACTCATAGAAAAACCCATTATTGGCATAAGTTTTTATACTATATGTCCTTTAAGAAAAGAGAAATTTTATTAAATATGCTCCAAACGAGAGCTATTTACAAGCATATGACCCTTTCATTAATTGTTCAAAAAATATGACTCTTTGACCAAAATATCTCTAAAAGCATAGTTTTAATTATTTGGTTTTGAAAAAAAAAAAAAAAAGAAAAGAACACTCGACTGAGACTACAATCACACCTCCCTCTCTTTTGGAATTAAATTTGAACGATAATTGTGCCTTCAACATTAAAGGAAGTATTCGATCCTTTCTCAAAACTTTCTCGCTCTCATCTCTCTCGTGTACGATGAAGAAATTTCTATGTTTAAGTATTGTCGGCATAATTTAAAATAGTTTGTATTTGAGTTTTGAGATATTCTGTAATGGATTTTGCATTAAAAATTGATTTTTGGATCAATTTCTAAGAATTTTTTGAAAATTCTAGTTACTCTGGTAAATATAAAAAATTTTGATGTATTTCGATGTTAATTAGATGAATTTCAATGTAATTTCGATGAAATGTGTTTTTATATTAGAATCTGAAGAAATTCGATAAATTTCGATGTATTTCGATGATAATTCGATACCATTTTGATGAAGTGTATTTTTATAATAGAATATGATGAATTTAGATGATAATTTGATACAATTTTGATATCATTTAAATAATTATACTCAATTTTTCAGATTTCATTATAGATATATTTCATTAAAATAAAATCAAATTTCATCGAAAAATTTCCATATTCGTCGAACTAATTAATCTAAATTTTTAGAAATTTATAAAAATTGATTTAAATTTTATTTTTAGTACAGAATCTACAAAAAATTATTTTAAAATTTAAATACTAATTATTTTAAATTATCCAAACTTTGATTGTTAAGATCGAAAAGAAATATAAAAGAATAGAAGAGAAGAATAAAGAAAAAAAAAATAGTCTAAATTTCCAGAGCAGGGAAGTCCTTCCACGGGTCTAATCATACTTTATTTAAGTTCTATTAGTACAGCCTTATGTAAATAGGTAAACCTGGGTTTCCCTCCGCAGGAGGAGTATTTCACTTTCATTCATTCACAGTCAAGTTTATGTGAATCTCAACGGCTTCCCTTTCCTTTCGACCTAACCCTCCATATTTGTAGGGTTTCTTTCCCCTTATCTCCATTTATTTTTGGTGGTACGCACACTCCTCTATCTTTTATCTCCATTTTTTTTTTTTTACTATGCTTGATTTAATTTATGTTTTTTTTTTAAATTTTTTTGTGTTTGTTTCTGGGTTTGCTCATAAGGGTAAGAGCCTATTCTTGAACTTGTTTGAATGCAGCTCCTGAAATTAGGACTATTTTACTGGGTTTGGGGGAAATTTTCGGTTTTTGAAGTTTTATACTCGTATTGCTGTGAATGCATGTGGTGAGAGGAAAAAGTGTGGTTTGAAAGGTAGCAATTGAAATCGATATGGGGTGAAGGATTCAAATTCAGATTGTTGGTTCTCTTATTATTATTTTATTATCAATTTCTGAATGTAATGAAGCCCCAATTTTATATATTTTTTTAATTTATTAAATGATTTTGTTAGTGAAGCCTCTAGTCATCTTAGTGCTATTTGGGTATGCAGAGACTCTATACAGTCAAGTTGAACAACTATAGAATGGGAGAAAGGAGAAAAGAAAGCACAAATTCAGTGACATAGTTCTTTTTCTTTGTTGGGCTTAGGGTTTATGATTATCCATATTGTTGATATGGTGAAGGTTTGTATTTGGTTCTGAGTCATTTGGAATTTTAGGGCATAATTTTCGTTTAATTCCGTCAAAATTTGCATAGCTTATCGAACAATCTAGAGCTACTGAATTTCTAAATTTTGAAGTTATTCTGGGGCTTTTGTGCCATTGGAGTAATGTTATGAGTATTCAAGATTCCTTTGGTTAATATGCCTTGCTTGTGTGATGTCATAACAAGAGTAACAACTACAAATTTCTTGCTGTTTCTCTTTGGTTTTTTCCTTACCTTTCCTAGTTTGGCTTGTGCAGAACTGACCCTCAAAGAGTCTGTATCGTTGCCGTTACAATGGTCGAGACAGAGCAAGTTGTGGCTGGTTTATCCTCTCTGATAGAACAGCTTGGAAAGGCAGTGCATGAGCTTGAAGCCCACAAGAATGCCTCTGAGGACAGAGTTCAGTGGATGGAAATCAAGGAGCACTTTTGCAACCTCGAGACAACTTTGAGGATGAAACTTTTGGAGTTTGAATCTAAAGAGAAGGAATTTATGGAGAAAGAAGCTGAAACCCAGAAACTTCTTGTAGACAGAGAGGCAGCTGTCACTGCTAAAGAGCAAGATCTGTTGGATCGAGTGCAGGAGCTGAAAGACGCTGCTGTTGCTGTCATTGCAGAAGCACGAGCAAATCACCAGTCTACGATTTCAGAGTCAATCGACAATGGAGATAACAGAAATAGCAAGGTAAGCAGCTCTCTTGGCGATAAAATTTCTCTGGACGATTTACCTCATAAAACAGGTGAAAATGCTGAAGGCATGGCTGTTGATTTTAAGCCACGTCCAGAGCTTTTACAATTTTGTGAGCAGATGGATGCAAAAGGGCTACTGAATTATACCATGGAGAATCTTAAAAAAATTAATGTTGTTCGTGAGGAACTTTCTATTGCACTTGAAACTGCAAGTGAACCAGTCTGTTTGGTGCTGGGTTCACTGGAGGGTTTTTACCCTCCTGATGAAACTAACAAACCGGGGGATGAGAGTCTTGCTGCCCTTCAGGGCATGCGAAAATCTTGTGTTATGTTTATAGAAGCCTTGGCTGCCTTGTTGGCAAGGGCTGACCCAGGTGCTGATCACCTTTTGTACCCTGAGACCAAGCAGCAAGCCAAAACAATTGCTGATGAGTGGAAGCCTAAGTTGGCTTGTGCGGGCACTGATCCTGCCAATGGAATATCATTGGAAGCAGAGGCATTCTTGAAGCTCCTCGCTACTTTTAGGATTGCTTCTGAATTTGATGATGAAGAACTCTGCAAGCTTGTTCTTGCAGTTGCTCAACACAGGCAGGCACCTGAGCTCTGCCATTCTCTTGGGTTAAGACACAAAGTGCCAGGTTGGTGCTCTTTTAATTAACTGACCTGAGGGCGCATGGAGGCTGGTCGACTTTAGGCTTTGGTAGCATATTGCATTATTGAGAAGTAGAGACTAATGCAAGATTAGTTGCTCCTTTGGGGATAGTTTTTTTCCTTGTTAAGATGCTTTAGTTTTTTGGGAAGCTAATTGTGCTGAAGCTCAAACTCTTGTGCAGGGCTTATTGAATTGTTGATCGACAGCGGGAAAAAAATTGATGCTGTACATTTTATTCAGGCATTCCAACTTACTGAAAGTTTCCCTCCTGTGCCACTCCTGAAGACGTACTTGAAAGATTTGAGGAGAAATTCACAAGGGAAGGGTGAGAACACAGTTGACGCCAGTGGCAGTCAGGTACATTTTGGTTTGTCGGGATAACAGAATTTATTTATAGGATTTTATACTGATGAAATCTTTTCCAAGTGCAGGATGATGTTAATGCACAAGAACTTGCTGCATTGAAGGCTGTAATCAGGTGCGTTGAAGATTATAAACTTGAAGCTGACTACCCACTTGATCCACTTCAGAAAAGGGTTGCCCAACTGGAGAGATCCCAAGCTGATAAGAGAAAGAAGGGTGGAGAGTACGGTAAATTCCAGCAGACAAAGAAACAAAAGGCCAATGGAAGATTTCGAGGATGTCAACGGGGGCCTGGTTTTGCTCCTACCTCAGTTCCAACCACTGGTAGGCAGGGACCTCCTTTTTACAGTGAGAGGGCAATGCATGTGGGACTTCCAGAAAGATATCTTCATGCTGATCCGCACACCTATGATTATCGAGTCCCTAGCCAGGCTGCTTATGCTCAGCAAGCTAATGATCAAAGATTATACTACTATCCCCAGGATGGCAGGGTTACACCAACCTCATATAATACTGCTCCACCACATTATGGCAGTTATGCAGGCAGTGGATTGCAGCCTTCGAACCAGCCGTACCTGTAAGCTTTGTACGTTAGTATTTTTAAGAGTCAATCTCGCTTCGATGTGGGGCAAAATCAGTGAGTATACTTTTGTGATGCTAACTTGTCTCGTTTTTCTTTCCCCATTGGATCCTTTTTAACATATAAGAGATTTCTATTTGGAAATGCCTATGGTATTAAGGTTAGAATTGTGTTGTTTTGCATCCATATTAGATGGTCGATTTGTAAAAATTTGACTCTGTTGTAAGAGGGAAAATTTTATTTTATTTTTTCTTTGAAGTGGAGACTGCATAGAATGGCAATACGTACCAGTAAAGTTGATGGAGAAAAACAGTCCAAAGTTATCAGTTTTTTCTATTTTCCTTTTAATTATTTAGAATGGGCAATTACATGGAAGTATGGAGGATTTGTTTTTTTTGTTTTTTTTTTAATTTCTATTTATGTTTGTTGTGAAATGGAAAAACGTGGGGAAGTGCAGCTTTTATGACTCTGTCTTTGTGATTTTATTTATGGGATAATTCCAAACTAGAAGACACAAGCAAAAAGAAGTGAATTTATACGCTCTTGCTTTGTCAGCAGACTCGGCATTACAGCGCACGGCACGAAAAAACGACTATCTGCGTTTGAAAACGACATCGGGTTATCCCATTCCTTGCCGTGAGTTTTATTTATTTATTTGGCACATTTGGTCCCTTGACTGTCTAGGTTGTTAAGATTTGGTCCTTATAGTTTCAATTTTTGCAATTGAATTCATTGACTTACAAATTTGTTGCAATTACGTCTAATTATAAACACCCGTTAAATTATGATGGAAAAGAGCATTATTATTGAAAAGAACATGTTTGAATTAAATAAAATATCTTTTATTTTAAGATACAAAAAATCAAATGAAAAAAATAAATGTTAAAATGATTAAGAAAAACCTAAGAACAAGAGCAAGACCCTAAATCCCCAAAACAATCAATCATTTAAACCTACTTGTTCTCCCAAATATGGTAAGCAACGAACCCCACCAAAGAGAAGGGAAAGAAGCAATTGAGTACACGACACCGTCTCTAGACGCGCTATAAGTTATGTAGTGATGAAGGTTCCCAAGCAGCCGCCACCAAGGCCCTTAGAGATTTGGGCTTGGTTGCCCAAGTCCAAATCACCTGTCATGCTTCTGTACAACCTCCGGCACCGACTACCCGCTCAACCAATCACATGCCCAAATTCCTCTTCTTGATATAACTTTCTTCCCAAAAAAAAAAAAAGAAAAATCATTCTATTGATGAGATTTTACAGTAGCCATGCAAAATCATTTTGTATATAAAGAGATTATTTGAGTTCAATGGCAATCAAATAGGTTAATGGTATGAATTTGAATCACATGTGCATCTACTAGGAGTTTTGTTTTTGTTTTTTTGTTTTCTTTGAGTATTTTAGTTTTACTTTGTTTTAAACTTTCTAGATTTGTTTTTAAAACTATTTCTATTATCAACTTAGAACCAACTACAAATTTGGACTTAATTACTATAAATTGGTAAGTCAAGAGACTTAATTTTCAAAATTAAAATTCAATGTGTTTGAGATTTTGACGGTATGTTACTTCTTATAACCATTCTTATTCGGTTGAATTTGAATAGAGGTTCAAATTCTTAACTTCTCACCCCCCTGCGTAAAATAAAAAAAGGTTCAAGGTAGAACAACTTATCCCTTCCAACTTTAGGAATAAGTCATTACCCATTATTATAAGTGATATGAAATATTCATAGACAAAATTTTTTAAATAGACTATACAAATATTTGACCACAAAAAATTATGAGATTTTAATGCAAATAAATATTTTTATAAAAGGTAAAATAACAAATGAACGACTTCGCTTCCTCTCTCTCCCTCCTTCCCTGTCTCTTTCGCAAGCTTCTTCCTTAGAGTTGAAGAGAGTTCACCGCATTAAGCTCCGCAATTCTCTTGGTTCTCGATCTGAGTTACTTCCAACTCGGTCCGATTCGACCCAGTGACTCAATGGCGGGGTCTCCGAGTCAGCCCACCTCCACCACAGCCTTCCTAATCCTATCCTTCCTTCTTCGACTCGCTCGCGTCTCCGCCACACCCACCACTCCAATCCTCCTCCGCCCACCTCACGCGCAGTCACGCCCCGCCTTTCTTTTTCCTCTCCATCACTCTTCTTCCGATTCTCCCCAGAACGCGTCGCCTTCTTCCTCCATTCCACATCGCCACCTCCAGAGATCCGATGCGCAGAAACTCCCCAATGCTCGCATGAGGCTCTACGACGACCTCCTCCTTAATGGGTACTCTTTTTTATTTTTTATTTTTTTTTTAATTTTTAATTTTTAAAATTCGTTTCATTTGGTAGAAATATAACTTAGAAAATGGATAAACAAATTTAATATTGAAATGGGTTTTGAACTTTTGTTATTGTTATGGTGATTTTGGTTTTGAAGGTACTATACAACGCGGCTATTGATCGGAACGCCGCCTCAAAAATTTGCTCTTATTGTGGATACTGGAAGCTCTGTTACGTACGTGCCATGTTCAACTTGTGATCAGTGTGGAAGACACCAGGTGAATTTTCAAGTTTCAGGTCTTCTTCTTCAAACCCATTTTTGTTTTCGTATTCTTTTTAATAATTAATTTGCTTTTAACAGGACCCCAGGTTCGATCCAGAGCTTTCGACCACGTATCAACCTGTGAAATGCAATATCGACTGTACTTGTGACAATGATCAGGTACAATGTGTTTACGAGAGGCAATACGCAGAGATGAGTACAAGTAGTGGCGTTCTTGGCGAGGATTTATTGTCTTTCGGGAATCAGAGTGAGTTTGCTCCGCAACGAGCTGTTTTCGGGTGCGAAAATATGGAAACCGGCGACATTTACAGTCAGCGTGCGGATGGTATAATGGGTTTAGGCCGAGGTGATCTTAGTGTTGTGGACCAACTTGTAGAGAAAGGTGTAATTAGTGATTCATTCTCATTATGTTATGGTGGAATGGATATTGGTGGAGGTGCCATGGTTCTTGGTGGTATTTCTCCACCTTCAGACATGGTTTTTGCTGACTCGGACGCTGTACGAAGGTGTGTGTTTATGAACAGTTTTCTTGGTCTAGATACAAAATTGCCACTCTGCAAATTTTTTTTTTCCCTAATGTATACCATTGATACATCTCACGCATTTACTCTAGTTTCGGGATGGCAACAGTCCATATTACAACATAGATTTGAAGGAGATTCATGTTGCGGGGAAGCTATTGTCTTTAAACCCTGTGGTGTTTGATGGCAAACATGGGACTGTCCTGGATAGTGGTACCACATATGCTTATCTACCAGAAGCTGCATTTGTAGCATTTAAAGATGCTGTAAGTTTCTTGTTTTTCGGAGTAGTTTTCTTTTCTAAGTTGTCTTTGGAATAACTATTGCTTATGATACAAGTTACGCTTATGGAAACATATGTTTGCTTCCCTCGATTCTGTTTATCCTACTTAAATGGCAGAATGACGTTTATGATCTAAATACCTTTGTGGGTGTTGTTGCGAGTTTTTGATTAATAGAGGCAGCATTTATGTCTAACTCTTCTGGATTAAAACCACTGTGTTTAGACCAACTAGAGAATAGCTTTGTCTTAGAAGTAGTAATTAGATGTTATGATTGAGAGCTTATCAAGTCAAGAATCAGACTTTCTCATCTTACAGTTTTTCTTTTCCTCCCACTGGTTGCTTGTGTGCAGATTATGAAAGAACTTCAATCTCTCAGGCAGATCCGTGGCCCTGACCCAAATTATAATGATATATGCTTTTCTGGTGCTGAAAGGTATCACAAGCATAAAATAGGACTTCTATTAATTGTACAAGTAGTTCTTTTACTTTATGGTGTAATTAACTGTGTTAACCAACTGCTGTTCTAGCAATGTCTCCCAACTATCAAAAACATTTCCTTCAGTCGATATGGTGTTTGGGAATGGACAAAAACTGTCACTATCTCCTGAAAATTACTTGTTTCGGGTAATTGATTCTTGTATCATTATTACTTACTGCAACTAGGCTTAAAAAAAGAAAATTTCTGAACACAACTATATGCAAATTTATATGTGGTACTCTAGTCTTAATCAGATTTAATAGCAACTCTGGTATGTTATCACTGCTCATTCAAAATCCTAAGTTCTTTTCTTATTTGTTGTCTCATTTTGATGGTTTTTTTGTTATATAGCATTCAAAGGTGCGCGGTGCATATTGCCTGGGCATCTTTCCAAATGGAAGGGATCCAACCACTCTTATAGGAGGTACATTCTTCTTTGCAAAGATATCTTCTCAGTTTTCTCTAGAACCCTAGTTTTTTAAAAAGGAAATTTCTGTTTTTCACTTCTGTGAAGGGAATTTTTTGTGCCATTTCAGGAATTTTCAATGAACCTTTTCTTCGTTTTTGGATAATTTTCTATAAATACCAAAGTCCTGGCATTTATTTTTAGCAATACTATGGGTTTTGCTTCCTTATTTGAGTTATCTGTTTATAATAGGAATTGTTGTCCGCAATACTCTTGTGATGTATGACCGTGAGCGTTCGAAGATTGGTTTCTGGAAAACTAATTGTTCCGAGTTATTGGAGAAGCTTCAGATGCTTGATTCTCCTCCAGCAATGGCGTCAGCTCCTTCTGAGAAGAATTTGAGTACAGAATTGTCACCTACACTGGCACCCAATGAAGCACCCATTTATGTACTTCCAGGTTTGTCAGCTGCAAGCTTCTCGATGAAGAATAGGACTGGAATATTAGGATTTGTATTAGTATTATTAATTAGGATATTTTAGGTTATTATTAGGTTTTATCTTGTTTGAGTTTTAGTTTTTACAAAATGTTTATTAGTTCCTGAGTTGAATTAGGATTGTTATTTGCCTATCTATTTGTGATCGTTATTTGGAAGACTTGATTTATGAAATAACGAACTCTTCAGAATCTCAGATTCGCTCTCTCTATAATATCTCTAAAGTCTTCTGTCCTCTCTAAATCTCTTTTCTTTCTGTCTTCTCTTTTCTCTCCTGGTTCTACATCGATAGATATCAAAGCCTACTAAATTTCCTCTGCTTAGATCCAAAAGAAAAAAAATTGTTCTATTTTTTTTTTTTTTGAATTTTTCGTAATTAAAAAAAGAAGTTGTTGTCCAAGAAACCCTAAACAGCCACAGTAAAATCATTGAAAAAAAATGAAAATTAAGAAAAAAAATTTAGAAACCCCAGAGTTTCTGCCTTTGCCACCTCTGCCCTCCTTCCTTGCCCTGCCTCCACCATTTGCAGCCTCGCCTCAAGTTCTTGCGTTGCCACCCACCAATCTTGGCATTTTTGCCACTGCTGCACTCTATCTTTTGCATGTTTCAGACTTGCTCCTTGACTGCCTGCCTCTGCCCATCTCAGCTCAGATTGGAAAGTGTTGGGTAACTTTTCTACTCCTGAAAATTTGTTTTATGGTTTTACTTGTTGGGCAAACAATAAATATGTTTTGATCTATCCTAATCATCAAATATCAATTTTTTTAGTCTTTTCGTTCTCAACATTATACTACCATAAATTATATGATGATATAGATTATTACTATAAGCCATTGTCATCAACAATATCGTAGCACCTACCTATCACCCTAAGGAGATAAAGACACAATAAGAGTTTCATAAGAGATGTTCATGATTATTATGGTAACTTGAACGCTAATATCTTTTTGGATTGGCTAAATTCTCTCCAGGAGTTTTTTGAATTGCATAATTTCAATGATGAGAGATTTATTCATTTTGCTAGTTGGAAATCAATTGGGTTGATTAAACGTTATTGGCAACAAGTGCTATGTGACATTGAACATTTATATCATCTATCTATTACTTTGTGGGTTGAGATGAAGGAAAAACTGGAAACAAAGGTCCTTACAACCCATTTTCATTGTCCAAAGCTAGATCCTTCACTACCCTTTAGGCAACCAATGCTCTTGGCAATACCATATTAACCATGCTAGACAATCTAGTGTTAGCCGTGTTACTGAAATTGATAATCATTATGGCCAACTTTTTTTGATCCCGAGTTATCAATTTGGCTGAAATTAAAACCTATGCAGACCACCTTACCCAAGTTTTTCAAGAGCACATGAGAGTATTAGTGACTTAAAGTGTAAGCAATTTTGTGGTATCTATGGGAAGGAAGATGTAGTTTACTGTTTCATTTGAGTCCCATTAAGTCTCAAATTCCTGAAGTTTCTCGTGGATCTAATGCATGTTTATTTGATTTTTTTCTTATATGATAATTAGACTAGTTTTGAATGAGGTAGATTTGTTTACTAACCAAGGTATTCCAAGGCCTTTTGTTTTCCCTACTATGATTTTTGTGCAGAGAAAGTTGTTGAACTGTCGAGTTTCAATTTCTTATTTTGTTCATCAAGAATCAGATTGAAGATCTTTCTACGCTTTTGATAGTTGCTTTTTGATTTATAGAGTTTTAACTCGCCAAGTCGAGTTTGCAAATCCCATGAGAATGATGAAAAATAGGAATGGAATATTCGGATCTTTATTAGCATTATTAATTATGATATTTTAGGATTATTATTAGGTTCTATCTTATCTTGAATAATTAGAGTTTTAGGGTGTTTTAAATCTTGTTTATTAGTATCCTGGTTAAATTAGTAACGTATCTATAAATAGGCAAGTTGTGATTGTTATTTGGAAGTCTTGATTATAAAATTGCAGACTATTCAGATTTCCCTCTACAATTTCTCTGTTTCTCTCTAAATCTCCTCTTTCTCTTCCTTTCTCTTCCTGTTCTACGTCTTCTCTGAGATCTTTAAAATCTTTTAACTATTGGTTGGGGGGAACATATTTGGCAACATTCCTCCAAGTCAAAACAAAATATAGCTTCTTAATTCTAAAGTGATCTATTTGACATAATGCAGTGTCACATAAATCTTTATTTCTTCAACATTGCAGGTTTATGTATATCCTTTCATCCAGTTTTATAGATTTTCTCAAACTATTATATTTTCTTACCTTGGTGCACAGAGAATCGCCAAATTGGAAAGATAACATTTGACATGTCATTCAATGCTAGCTACGCTGATCTGAAGCCTCACATTATGGAACTGGCAGGATACATAGCTCCTGAGTTGGATGTTAATATTTCACAGGTTAAACAAACACTATACTCACAGAGCTGATCTACTGTAATGAAAGGACTTACTAGTTGCTTGCTTCAAAACTATATTGCTAAGAGACTAATATATATTTTTTCCGTACTTTCAACGTATTGTGTAGCGGAAATCTTGAGTAATTTTTTTTTTGAGTTTAGGTCCGCATATTGAATTTTACATCCAACGGAAATTACTCCCTCGTTAGATGGGCCATAGTCCCATCAGGGTCTGCTGACTTTATCTCTAATACGACTGCAATGGTACGTTAATGTTTGGAATCGTAACTAGTACTTATGCAGAAGACCATAACTATTTCATTGACAATATTATTGTCCATGCAGACTATAATTGCCCAGCTTGCCGAACATCATGTGCAGCTTCCTGGTACCTTTGCCAGTTATAAGTTGGTTGGATGGAATTTTGTACCAAAGGCAAAGGGGTATCTTAACACCTTTTTGTGAACCATTTTTGCCGAAATCAGATTGCATAATTCTTTTCATGACCTGAGGCACTCAAGCATTTCTATCTTTGCCATTTTATGATGCAGGGAATGGTGGCATCAAGAATATGTGGTGGTTATCTTAGCAATTTTTGTATCTTTATTCATCGGATTATTGGCTTTTGGGATGTGGTTTATTTGGAGACGTCGACAACAGGCTCTCAATTCCTATAAGCCTGTCAATGCAGCCATTCCAGAGCAAGAACTCCAACCGCTGTGAACTTTATGTAGCCAACCTTGATTGGTGGGCATGCTAGAAAATATTTGCATTTTTTGACTCCCACAAAAGAATATTCAATCTAGTTAATCAATATTTTTTGTTCGGTATGAATCATTCTTTTTGTTCATTGTTTGAGAAGCTGTTTGTTATAACCAGATATAGGAGATGTAATAGAAAGAAACAATTCATTCACATCTTTTTTTTTTTTTCTTTTTTTTTTTTTCCGAAGGAAACAATTCATTCTCATCTTGATTCTGTACGGACAACCTAATTTGTATGTGAATGTTGTAACATACAGGTTAATCAAATGACTTTACTCAATAAGGCCACTTTTGCAGATATAGCTGTACCTGATTTTTACTATTTCCAGCTAGTGCCTTGAGAAAATACAGTAACTATATGGTAAATTGGTAAGATGTTTCCAGCTTTGCCAAGGAGTATTAGTATGATCAATTTGCTAAAATTTTGTTATTGTCAACTTATTATTGTTGTTGTTGTTGTTGTTGTTGTGTTGTTGATTAATATGGTAGAATATGCCATTAAATATTTTTCTGAACTGTCACCATAAATAGTTCGCAATGTAGATCTTGCCAAGAGCATGCTTGTGTTTAGTAGCATTTTCTGTATAGAAAAACCAATGTATTCCGACTTATATCATGAAAGTAAAGTTATCAACAGCAACATTAATGTCAGTCACTTTAGTTTCAAAATTTTATGAATGGAATGGTTTTATAACCTTAAATAAGACCAGTTCCAGTATGTGTTGGTTGGTGTACGTCAAACCCCAAAACCAGCTATACTGGGCATGAAAACAAACGCATTGTGCTCAACAAAAGCTGCTACTTTCCAACCAGCAAATTTGATCGTTTGACTTCCCTTTGCATGTGACTTGTACAAGGGTTTTGTTAACAAAACGTGGTCCTTTTTCCTCCTTTACACAGCCTTTACCGCAAAGAGAGCCATGTTTTTATATTAATTTGAATTTATGGGGAATGAAAATCTCATAGCTTCAATAAATTCCCCTATCATATTTTCGATTTCCTACCATATAAGTTATGAATCCCATGAATGAACGTATGATTCATTTCCTACCATATAAGTTACAGTTACAAATTCCATTATGTATGAAAAAGGCCTATACAAATTGAAAATGCAGTTTCTAGGAAACAAATAGGAAAGTTGACATTTCAAGGAGCCATTTCCATTCATTTTGCAGCCATGGAAGAATATTCTAATGTTGAAAAAAGAATTAAGTAGCATAAAGTCCAAAATGGTAAAGTATCAATGTAAATAAAAACAATAAAACGAATCCTTTTATTAGTTATAAAAGAATCATTTTTCTCCGTTATAAGAAATTAATTCAGCTACTTTTTTTTAAAGTGAGAGTTAAGTAAAGATTTTTATTTATTACAAATAAATACAAATAATTCACACATCCTTAAAATCGAATTTCCAACCTAATACCTAATTTCTACTCCACTTCATCCCGTTAATTCATTAATTTTGAAAGAAAATAATAAAAAACACTTTTTTTTTATAATGGAATTACACCCATTTTAAATATTACTAAATTATGTTTTTGGTGATTGACGCTCCTTATGGTTTCATCGTAATATTTAATATCCACAAATTGAGCAATCTCACTAAGATTTGGATAAACAAGCCTAATGTAGTTTTTAATTTAAGACATTCTTGAAATATGTTTCTTATTTTTATTTTTATTTGTTTAGGGATCTTCAAAAGTGTTTTAATTCTAGATTTTTATTTATTTTTTAAATTTTGTTTTAGGGATGGGATGGAGTGGGATAAAACAAATTGTTTAACACAGCGAGTAATGCAAAGGAGATGTAGCTTTTTTACCCATTTGTTTATATAGTGTGGCTAGTTTTTTTTTTTAAAAAAAAAACATGCCTGATCATTTGTGTATATTTTGGGTATGTTCAAATCATTCTTTTGACACAATAATTTGTCATAATACGTGCTGTAATTTATCATTAATCAAGAATAATTCAAAATTTTCCAAAAAGTAATGAAGTTTAATTAAGGTCCACCAACGATTGTTAATAGTGTTGAATTATTTTGTTCGCGGATATTTACTGAACTAATTAAAACTTTTTAGGATTTGTTAAATTATATGTAAATCATTTGTAGAAGAAAGTATTTGGATGGCTCCAAATATGGCAAAGTCACAGAATTTTAGTGGTTTGAATATTGGCAGTCAATCTTATTTTAAATTATTTTCAACTTTTATATTATATAACGACTCCATATATTAGTTCTTAGTTAAAAATAAAAAAGCCAAACCAGCCTTTTGGCGGCTGCATAATAAATCTCAAATTTAGTCAAAATACTTATAACACAGAAAGCATATAATGTTGTTTTTTTTGAAATATAAAACAGTATATTTGATTTTTTAAAAAATAAAAATAAAAATAAAACAGTATACGATTATTATTAGGAGATAAATTCGTTATAATAAATAAATATCATGTAATGACGAGAATGCTCCATTTTCCAACTGCGCTGCCCTACATAATATATATATATATATATATATATATATATTCTTTTTCTTTCTAGAATTACATAATATTTAAATCTCAACATGAAAAGGAAATACATATATTTAAATTAAATTAAAATGAAAAGAATGATCCTCTGAGAATTTGGAGAAACAGAAAGCAAAAATATCAATAAATAAATAAATAAAACGAAGAAAAAAACTGAGCTGATAATAAGCGAAATCTAGTTGTCTGGGTCTGAGAGAAGAGATTGCCTAAAACGACTTCTTCTTGGGCTCGTCTTCTTCCCTATTTTTCCCCCTGCATTCGGGTACTTCTTCTTCTCCTTAACCTTGATCGAGCTAGGGTTTTTCTTTTTTCTTTTTTCTTTTTTTAGTCTTTGATTTTTATTTTTCTCAATTTCATTTTGAGGGTTTTTTGGTTGACTGTGTCTACGCCTCTGGCACTTGCTGTCATGGCTCCAAAATGATCGAGTTGTTTTTACCAATTTTTGTTTTTGTTTTTTATTTGTTTCGATTTGACCCTTTTACAATTTCAATTTCGAAACAGCTTGCTTCAATTTGAAGATGTGTGTTTTGTTTTCCTGTTTTAGTTCCAATCCCTGTAAGAGTCGTCTCTTTTGTATAGAACAAGAATTTGGAAGAGTCCCTTTTGATTATTTCGTGTTTGATATGTTACATTTGATTCAAATACTGAATTTATCTTTTGGGTAACTTCTACAAGTTGGGTATGATGTATAGTTGCTTGTTAGTTTCTGCATCAAGCAATTTCTTTTGACTTGCCTATGCTTAACGGGTTTTCTGAGATCATATGTTCTAATATTGGGGTGCTAGTGATTGAAGCTGGAACAAGTTACTTGGGCAAGCAATTGATGATTAAAATTCTAAAGTTCTATGCCATTTGTGATTTACAAACGTTTGACTATAGAGGAACATGGTCGTCTATAACTGTAAGAGAATTCACAAATATACTTCGGCGTAGTTAAGAAAAGGAGAGGAGAGGTGTTAAAAGGAGTTTGTTTAAATGATGCGCACTGAAAGAAACTTTCTTGGGTTTGAAGTTTAGATATTGTTTCGTAGAAGCTTAGACTTTTTAAGATAGAGGGAGAGAGAGAGAGAGAGATAGAGAAGAAAAATCTGCGTGTTTAAGAGAAGAATTTCCTTTATTGACAAATTGCATGCTGCAAGGAGTTGTGGTTTGACTTCATTGTCAGAGATTGGTGACGATCTGTTTATCCTTTAATTTTGGAACTTATCGTTTTCGTTGTAATTACTTATGGTAGGAAACTAATTGTTCTTGGTTTTCTTTGTTAAGTCACGCGCTTTAAGCAGGCCACTGTCCTGGCTGCTTAGACAAGGGTGGATTTTCTTCTAGCTGTTTCCAAATGGATGAACTAATTATTCTGAGTTTCTTGTTGAAAGTCTTGAACATGTGTTTCTTTTGGAGTTTTTATCTAACAGGAAATATGTATTATGTACAGTTATGAGTTTCTAAGTTTAGTAATTCATAAGTTAAAGTTTTGGTTTCTGCAGGATTTGTCACTTGGAGGCCTTATATTCCAAGAACTTAATCTGGGTTGGATTTCTTGATAGCAAGGATTCATTATTTCGTCTTGGGGATTCTGAATATTTTTCTTCTTTTTTATGGTTTATTTGTATTTCTCAAGGATAAGAGATGAGAGAAAGTTGCATTGGTTTCTAAAATTATAGGATTGGGCTGAAGAAAGGTACAAATTTATTCCTTTGTTACATGAAGAAATTTGGATAAATTCTTTACATGTGTACTTTTGTTTTAAAAGAAACTCGTCAGAGTGAAGGATAAAATTAAATAGTGAGTGTTTCACAACAGTATGCCTTTAGTCAGTGTTCAATGGTGGTAATATTGATTAAATAGTCAGTGTTTCACAATAGTATGCCTTTAGTCAGTGTTCAATGGTGGTGTTATTGATATGGTTGATACCTTTTCATTAGTGCTGTTTTTCTTTTAAACAGTAGTTGCATTTCGTATTTACTGGTTCTAGACTCTGTTGAAGTTGTTTAGCAGTTGACGGCTCTAATGAATGAACATAAGGATTTGAGAGGAAAATTTAACAACTGATTGGAAGTGGTCAATCTGTCAGTTCGTATATATATTTATATATATGTATGGCAATTTTCCTTTTTAGTCTATTCATAAGATGGTGTTCTCGGAATCAAATCTTATCCTGTCTGGTATTTTTTTAGAATAGTTACTCTATCTTAACTTTCTACAATAACCACATTCCTTTTGTAGCTATTTTCAGCTTGACCATTTTGTTATAGTAATTTTGGGATATGGTCTTCATTGCAAGCGAAACATATGCCATGTGCTCTTAACTATTATTTTAAAATGTCATTGCTATTACTTTGTCCTTTTCCGGGATCATTTATGTATTTCTCTAATATTGATAAATTGACACAGGTGTGATGGAGATATCATTGTTAAAAGCGCTTCTTAATAACATCTCTTCATTTTTCCGTTTATCATCGCGTGAGAAAATAAACTCAGAACCAGTTCCGAAGTATTACCAAAGGGCAGAAGAGATATTAAAGTTGTTGAAAACAATACTCGATGCTATAGTTGACTCTGAAGTAGCTTCTAATGAAGTGCTTAAGAAGTCAATTGAAGAATTGGGTTGCTTGGTTGATGACTTGAGGGAGCAGTTTGAAAACTGGCAACCATTGTTGAGTAAAGTTTATTTTGTAAGTTGCAACTTTTGTTTGGCTATAATTTTTCAATTGGAATGATTCAATTAAGGTACTCATTCTTTTGAGGTAAAACTACATAGATTGACCTTATATTGTCTACATTCTCATCATTAGATCATGTTTAAGCACCAGGAGATTTGGTTATATGTTGGTTAGAGTGAGTATTCTACATGCTTAGGACCCGCAACATCTTGGACTTCTATTCTGATCCTGAAGCTTCATATAGCTTCTCTCTTAGCTCTCTTTCATTGTACGTTGTATCCGTTTTCTCTCTTTCGTTTTACATTGTACCCGTTTCTTGTTTGTTTGTTAATCTCCTTGTTGAATTTGTAGTTTACAATTTTCTAACTCCAAAGCTATGAACCCCATATTATTGTGGGATCCCATCGCAGTGAATAATTGGTGGATGGGGTGCAGTGGTGGTGGTGTTAGTAGTCATAAGCTGACAAGAAATCATGGTAAAAATGATATTGAAGTTTGTATGTGATAGTTGACGCAGTATTAATTGGTTACTGAAGTGTTGTGGTAGTGGAAGAAATGACAGCACTATAATAGTGGAGAATTTTCAATTGCTGTGGTCTTGGTGACTGTATTTTCTAGGGGTTCTGAATCAGCTAAGAATTCCCTTATGGATGAAGAACTTAACCTAAATCCTAGTGTCAAAATCAGTTATAGCTTCATTAGTAAATAAATTTGTTAGTTACATTTAATTATTATATGTTGTGTGCGGTGTTATACTTATAGGAATGGAGAAAGCTTGCATTTTTGTTCGATCAACATCATATGATCATCTTCTCTTTTAAAATGACTGTTTAGGTACTACAAATTGAATCACTACTATCAAAGATTCGCACTTCTGGATTGGACATCTTCCAGCTGCTGAAGTCTTCTCATCAGGGTCTCCCTGATGAATTGGATTCAGCTTCTCTTGAGGTAGCAAACTAGTTATGAGATATTGTTTTGTGCGTATATATACACACACAAACCTATATGTAGTGCATAACCTTCAATTTCTCTAATCACTGCCTGTTAAGTTTAGGCCTATTTGATTGTTAAAAGTATCGAGCCCGTAAGTTTTGGGTGTTAAAAGAAATGCTTTTTGGCCTTTTAACTGGACTTTTAAGTTTCAACGTGACAATAAATATCTCTTATGATGTCTAATTCGCATGATTGGTTGCAGCACTGCATACAGAAAATCAAGCATATCGGATATGAACAAATGTCAAAAGTATTTAAGGAAGCTATAAAGGATCAAGTGGAGGGTGGTGGACCCAGCTCAGAAATTCTGGTTAAGATTGCAGAGAGCCTTAGCTTGAGATCGAACCAAGATATTCTTATTGAGGCTGTAGCACTTGAAAAGTTGAAGGAGAATGCTGAGCAATCTGAAAAGACTGATGAGGCTGAGTTTATTGATCAGATGATTGCTCTCATAACACGCATGCATGAGCGACTTATTATGATAAAGCAGTCCCAGAGCTGCAGCCCAGTCCCAATACCCCCTGATTTTTGCTGTCCTCTCTCCCTTGAGCTAATGACAGATCCTGTGATTGTGGCATCAGGGCAAACCTATGAGCGGGCTTTTATCAAGAGTTGGATTGATCTTGGTCTAACAGTTTGTCCTAAGACAAGGCAGACTCTAGCTCACACCAATTTAATAACCAACTATACTGTAAAGGCTCTAATAGTAAATTGGTGCGAGTCCAACAATGTTAAGTTGCCTGATCCTACAAGGTCTATGGGCCTAAATCAGCCATCACATCTTCTGGGGAATGCAGAGTCTGGTACAATCAAAGAAACACCTGTTTTTCCTCATTCAAGGGGCAACCAACCAATATCACCTGAGTCAACTCGGCCTGTAGGATCGCCTAGTAGGAACTTAAACTCATCTGGTGGATTTAATCGAGAAGGAAGTTCCCCATCGCATCCCCGTTCTACATCAGAAGGCTCCTGGTCTAGTATGAATGGAAATGAGCAGGGTTTAGATATTGCAAGAGTGTCACTGACAAGTTCTGAAGACAGATCCACTAACTCAGACGAAAAGAGTACAGATGCAGTTGGCCAACCTTCTACTTTACCATCTAGAAAAGAATTATCTAATTCTGTTGGAGCTGGAGAGTCATCTCAGAGACATAATAGAACTGTATCAGCTTCCAGCACAATTTCAAATTCCAATTTTTCACAAGAAAGACCAGGCGATGCTAGTGAGGCTCTTCATGATTCAACGAATCTAACAGGCTACAGCAGTGATGCTTCCGGGGATGTGAAACGAGAGCCACTGGCTGCTCCTCAGCTTCCAGTAAGATCTAGAAGCCAAACAATATGGCGTCGGCCATCTGAGAGGTTTGCACCAAGAATAGTTTCTTCTCCTGCCCTTGAAACAAGGACTGACCTTTCTGGCATTGAAGCTCAAGTTCGGAAGCTTGTTGAGGACCTGCAAAGCAATTCAGTCGATACTCAAAGAGATGCTACATCTGAGCTCCGGTTACTTGCCAGAAATAATATGGACAATCGGATCGTTATAGCAAATTGTGGTGCCATTAACTTGTTGGTTGATTTGCTCCGCTCTACAGATTCAAAAATTCAGGAAAATGCAGTTACATCACTTCTGAATTTGTCAATCAATGATAACAACAAAACTGCGATTGCTAATGCCAATGCAATTGAACCTTTGATTCATGTCCTTGAGACTGGGAGCCCTGAGGCAAAGGAGAACTCAGCTGCCACTCTCTTTAGTCTTTCGGTGATTGAGGATAACAAGGTTAAGATCGGAAGGTCTGGAGCTATTGGGCCTTTGGTTGATTTATTGGGGAACGGAACTCCCCGAGGAAAGAAAGACGCAGCCACAGCTTTATTCAATTTGTCAATATTTCATGAGAACAAGGCTCGTATTGTTCAAGCTGGTGCTGTGAAGCACCTAGTGGAGCTGATGGACCCGGCAGCTGGCATGGTGGACAAGGCAGTAGCTGTTTTGGCGAATCTTGCCACAATCCTCGAGGGAAGGACCGCAATTGGTCAGGAAGGTGGGATACCTGTCTTGGTTGAGGTGGTTGAGTTGGGTTCTGCTAGAGGGAAGGAGAACGCAGCTGCTGCTCTTTTACAACTCTGCACAAATAGTGGTCGATTTTGTAACATGGTACTGCAAGAAGGAGCAGTCCCTCCGTTGGTGGCATTGTCACAATCTGGCACTCCAAGGGCCAAAGAAAAGGTATGCTGCTCCTTGTAGCGGGTGCCCCTCTCTCTCTCTCTCTCTATATATATGTCTATATATATACGCACATATATATATATATATATTATTGCCAATTCAGTAGGTATTTTTTTTTTTACTTATGTGTACGTAATTTTTTCTAATTGTTGGATCGTTATGTAACGGTGATCTAACAGTTATAATAAAGTGTATGAAAAAATGTGCATCATTAATGTTATTCTCTTTCTTACTTCTTACTATAAAAAAATGTGCATAATAAATTTTGATTGGCCAAATTGATACCTATGTATAGATAAAAAAAAAAAAAAGATACCTGGATTGGTACCTTATATATATTTATGACAGTTTCTTTTCAACAATTTGTGTGAATATTTCATGGGAAAATTTTTGGTTGCTTGCAGGCGCAGGCACTTCTGAGCTACTTCAGAAACAATCGACATGGTAATGCGGGGAGAGGTTGACTGTTTTTTAACAGAATCATTGGTGTAACCCGAGGTGTTGACTCAAGTTCCATGGTGTGTGTACATTTGACATTGCAAATAATTCCATATGCAAGGTCTTATTTTGTGTATTTTACATAATTTGTTGAGAGAGAAATTATTTGTGACTGATTTGATTGAGTCTTGTAAAATACTTTTATCATATATGAATGTGGGGAGTAAATCTTATAGTCTTCCAGTGAGCTTTGTTTATAAGACAGACGAATAATTTTTTGTAGGCACTATAACGTAAGGCTTCATTCATTCACTGTTGAGCATTTTTTTTTTTCCCCGTGTGGCGAGCTTATGAGAAGTAATACCACTGAAGTTGCAAGTCATTTCTTTGGATATGGACCCCCCAAATCTAAGCTTACGGGTTTGGCTCAAATGGATTGAAATTTGAATTAAATATGGCTGTGAAATTTACAGCAAATGGATCAATTTACAGAAATTTACGCA